>BMAV01017739.1:0-81537 GCA_019973955.1 Trichonephila inaurata madagascariensis | reverse complement strand
TAACATCAAGGAAAGACATCGTTGGTTTCCGGGAGTTCTTGTTGCTGGCATTATGCTGAACGGCGGAACTGAGCTTCACTTTTTGGGACAGAGGGTCTGTAACCGGGGATCGCTATTGTAAGGAGGTTTCTTCCCCATGTGCATTTTTCCGAGGTGCCATTGGCCCAGACTTCTTTTTTATGGATGACAATGCCAGCCACATCGACTCTTGCTGTTGGGGAGCTGCGGGAAAGTGAAGATATCACTGAATGGATTGGCCAGCGTGTTCCAGATTTAAATCCCACGAACATGTGGGGGATGTTTTGGGGGAGACGTATTGAAACACGCTTACATCACCCGGGAGTACAACCAACAACTCAAACAGATGTTGATTGAGGAAGGCACTTCCCCAAGAAATGTTAAAACCAGCTGGTTCTGAGTATGCGGAGACGATGCAAAGCAACCATTGTAGTAAGGGAAGGGCTTTAAAACCATATTAAGAAACATCTGTTTGTTGTTCTTCCTGTTGGGATAGACAATCATGAGTCACGATACAATGCGTTCAAAAAAAGCTTGTTTTGCTTGATTCCATACCGTATGCGTTGTATTCCTTTTTCAGCGCCGATGTTTTCGTCATCCTTACGTACATAATATCCCTCATTTGAATTTCATGTTCTCAGATGATTTTCGTGAAGTTAGGGCAAAAAAACCCACCTGTTGTTAAGTTTTGATACCAGTGTATATATATATATATATAAAACATTTTGCTAAATATTGCTTAAATCAGAAACCCCCTTTTAATTTATTAATAGTTATATGAAAAAACATTCAAAATAGTAAGGATTAAAATTTGAGATTGATAATAGTTTATCATATAAACTCTAAATATTTCATAAGTATAGTTTTTCCCCATATTTTAATATTAGATAAAATTATTTATTATTATTTTATTCATATTTAAAATTCTAGTGTTATTAAAGTTATGTTAAAATTTCCTTTTTTAAATTTTTTATTTCCTTTCCCTTTTATACTTTTGTTCAGTGCACTTTTCCCCAAATTCACAAGATTTAAATCTGATTAGATCCGAATCTGGTAATAACTTATTTTATCGATTTAAGGGCTCCTTTTTTGGGAATTTTTAGGTAAGTTATTTATTTTGCAATGGATTTGATATTCCATCCATTACTTTCAATGGGTTTTTTGATCAGTATTATTTAAAAAAAAGGGGAAGGGTTGGAACCAAAAACATGTTCAACCCTACTTTTATATAAAAAGTATTTTATATATTAGTGTCCTAAGTCAGCAATTTTTTAAAATACTGCAGCATCCATTTTATAATTTTTAATCTCGGTTACTCATATGTCCTTCATTGTGTGATTTTCCACGTTTGGGGTGTTTTCCGAATGTGATAGTTGGGTGTTATCTCTTTTTTGTAAGGTTTTTTTTTCTCTCTCTATATATATATATATGTATATAAGGAAGTGCTAGAGAGGACCATTCCCACTTTAGCAGTTTTTTCAGTAGTATATTTTTTCCCGCTCTCACCTATTAAAAAATTTATGGGGGTTTTTTTTTCAATTTTTCTATTAATTCACACCCCCATATATATATTGTCCAAATTTTAATCATTAATAAAAAAACTTTTTTCATTCATTCTCTGAAGTTAAAATACATTTTTTCGAACTTGTAGTGGATGGCACTTGATACATTTTTTAAAAAATATGAATTCATTAATTCTAATTAATTAATGAATAAATAGTAACAAAGTATAATAGTCCAACACCATATATAAAAAAAAAACTTTGTTGTGTCCCTAGGAATGGACAGCGAGCTGGACCTAATCCAAAGGTCGGGTTTAACCTCTGGGGTGACTTTTAATTTTTGAGAATTTATTTTTTTTCTATATTTTTTATTGAATAATTAAATTTAATTAATGAATAAATAGTAGCAAACAAAATAATAGTTCAAACCCCCATATAGAAAAGGAAAATGGAAGATCACTTTCTATTTTGTCTCTTAATATTGTAATTCTGTCATATGTATATACATATTTATATTAATTGTAATTATTTAATAAAAAGTAACTCTAAAATATAAAAATTTTCTTTGCTGACCTAAGTAGGAATTGACTTATTTTTTTTATATATATTTGTGTTCTAGCAATGTTAGGTAAAAATATTTTTAGGAGTGAGATTAATTTATAAAAAAAATTTATTTTTAGCTTATTACTTAAAATTAATTTGATTTTAGGAAGGTTTTTTTTCTCTGTGGAAAGAGAGAGAGAGAGTACATTCAAAGGTATGACATTTTATGTTTTGATTCCTTTTTATATCGCATTATATGATGTTTATAAAACCTAATTGAAAAATACTAAGTTGAGTTCAGTTGGGTGTTTTATGGCGCAAGAGCCAGTTTTGGCTATACTTCGCCAAACATTCATAGGTCTGTGGTCTGGACGGGAAAAGAAGAAATTGGATGGCAAGATGGAGGGTCGAAAATAGAGAAGGATCACTGGAGTACACCGGGATCGTGACACCCGTTTGAAAAATACTAAAATATTTCTCTCTACAAAAGGAATTATAAATTAGATATATTTATTATTAAAAAATTTAAGTTTTTTCATTTATTGCTCTCCATGAAATTTCAGGAAACAGGGATCAATATATAGAGAGACATTTTAAACTGAACGAACGTATCTTGTTATCTTCTCATGCAGTAGCGCACACAAAAATTTTTCAAGGGGGGGTCCAGGGTCGAAAGTCCACCATTCTTGTATCATGTTCCTTTTGATTTTGTCGATTTTCGGGAGCAAAAAACAGTAAAAAACTAATTATTGAATAAATAATTAGCATTAATTAATAAAATTAGTCATTAATAAGAAATATTTAATTAAATTTTACGTACTATATACTTAGAATTAAAATCATTCGAAAAAATTAAGGGTTTTGGGGGGTCCGGACCCCTAGGAAACCCTCTTTGTGTGCACCTACTGTTCTCATGTGCTGTATTAGAGTATAAACGTTAGCATCTAGATGTTTTTTTTGTAATGTTTTTGCATAGGGTTACCAACTTTTTTCAGTCATACGTCAACTGGAACAGTTTTCTTGAGCTTCAGAAAACTTACAAATCGTCCTTTGCGTTTACGATTTGAAAATCTAGAAATCAAATGCCGTGCTAGCCGTAGTGCTAATAGCATAAGTCACAGGCGGGAAAATAACTTCCCATGGGCATTTAAACATTTAAATAGTAATGAAGTTGGTTGGAAGTATACTTCCCACACGGCCCTATAAAGGATTACGTAAATGGAACCTTAGCATTTGATTTAGTAATCGAAGTTCTCCAGAACAGTTGTTAATCGGAATGCTAATTATTTGTTCATTGCAATCAGTTTTTAAGCATATTTTAACTTCTACCCTCTAATATGTCATAAGGAATAATGAAAAATTTTACGGCTTAGTAGTGAACATTGCTTTTTTGAGAAAGAATGTTAATTATTGATTGATATACACTCACATCCAAAAGTTAAGCACGGAGAGGAAAATTCTAATTTCCGGAAGCCAATCAGAATTGAAGAGGATGCAATTCACTGCAGAGATAGATGGATATATATGTTAAGTAAAAGCCAATCGTACTTTCATGTCAAGAAATATGCAAAAAGAGCAGTCTTATAAGATTCCAGCTTTATGAAGGGTTACAGAAGTTCATTGTAAGTGCTGATAAGAAGGTGTTTAAAACTTTCGTACAATTTGTTTTCAAGACATACGTGTTTCTATGACTTCCAGAAAACGAATAGAAGATTCTGAGCACTGGCGTGCTGGGGGGCGCATTGAAGCAGGACTTCGATCTTAGATGTTGCTCTTTTCTTCGGCGTTCATCCTTCTGCAATTTCACTTTTATGGAAACAATTCCAAACCACACAGACAGTTGTCCGAAGGCCCGTAGGTGGTCGCCCAAGGGTTACAACCCCCACGGAAGATCGATATATTGCTATTGTAACCAAGCAGAATCACAGAGCGACCTCCACACGTGTGACATCTATGGTTACAGCGTCCATTGGTAAGGCTATATCTGCGGCTACTGTACGCCAAAGATTACATATGAATGGACTGTATGCCCGGATACCTCGAGTTTGTGTTCCTCTATCCGCCCAATCAAGAGGGACACGATTAAAGTGGTGCCGGGAACATGGCAATTTGACTGTGTCTGACTGGGGCAATGTCATGTTTACTGATGAGTCAAGAGTTGCTCTGGAGCCAGATGATAAGTGTATAAGGATATGGCGTAAACAAGGAACGCGCAATCAGCCCCAAAACATCACCGAACATCACGCATTCCGAGGCGGAAGCATTATGGTGTGGGCCGGGATTTCATTAGACCGACCTGCACATCTTTAAACGGGGTTCTGTGACGGCTGTCCGGTATCGAGATGAAGTCCTAGAACCCATTGTGAGATTGTACGCTGCAGCAGTTGGCCCTAATTTTGTTTTAATGGACGATAACACACGTTCCCATAGAGCTGACATCGTCGATGACTACCTGGAGAGTGAAGGGATTGCGCGTATGGCGTGTCCAGCATATTCGTCCGGCCTTAATCCCATTGAAAATCTTTGGGATGCTCTCGGCCGTGCTGTATCTTCACGTTCCCCACCTCCAGCCACTCTTATTGAGCTGGAAAGTGCTGTGCAAGAAGAATGGAGATTGCTTAATTCTGCGGTGGTTGACCACCTAATTGAAAGCATGGTCAGAAGGTGTAAACTTTGCATACAGATAAGGGGGATCACATACCTATTAATGTCCTTTTTTTTCATTTTATGCTGTTTATTTTCACTTTATACATAATTCTGTTTAAGTCTCCAGTATGACATTATCTGATAACTTACAAAAATTTAGTATTGTTTTCATTTCTGTATATAATTATTGATTTTGTTTTATGTATAAATATATATGCTACTTTACTGCCAAATTTTGTGTCAATCAAAGCAGTATATTGTTGATTTTTTTGCATTTTACATCTTCGTGCTTAACTTTTGGAAGTGAGTGTATATGGAATTTCTTGGGTGTTCTTGGTAAAATTAAATTCCTAGTACAATTTCGCATCGTCAGAGCTCAGGTGCCTCCCTCTGGGAGGAAAGTGGGAGTCAAATTTACACTACGGCAATCGGTAAATACGCATGTGGTGCTGAATTAAAAAGTGATGCCAGCTCTCGGTAACCAATTAAAATACCATTTCGCAACCCCATTTGAAAAATAAAAGCACAAAATATATCAAGATCTTTAAAATTCTCATGTATTGTGTTAAGGAAGTACAGGTAGGAGATGTTCTCTTTATATAACTCAGGCTTGAATTTACTATTCTTTTTGAAAATAATCTTTTAGATAGGTGTGAATACAACATACGTAAATTGTATACTTTAAGTTAATATATAACTTTTATAAAGTTATAACTTTTTTTTTATTTTAATGATTTAAAAAAATCAATGCTAGTGTATTTTTAAGAAGCTACAATATTTTAAACACTAGGGTACTACGTATATTTTTTTTGTGTTAATTCATTTGATATTACAAAATTAAGCTTTAGTCGTTTATTATGTAGCTAAAATTTCTATTTCAGTACGGTACGTAATTTCTTTCAAAGAAATTTATCTAAATAGTTTTTTTTCTAAGATCACTATTCACTATTCCGACTATTTAAGATGTCTATATAAATGCATTAAAAATGAGGCTATTCATATTTTTAAGGGAACATATCTCTAAATTATTGTCTCTTCTTAGTTCTAGCATTTAACCCAGCATTTCACGAGCGAAAAAAAAAACGACATTAACTTCATGCGCAGGGTATATCATACCCAAGGGTATTTACATTCTGTTTTTACGCAAAATTTGCATACAAAGGTGAAAAAAGAAGAAAAATAGGGAATACAATAAGTTTATTACACCCCTATACGTAAATTTAGACTTTCTGTTCTTTTTATTAGGGTATTCAGTACATTGTTTATACACTCCTTTAGTCTTCGTCGCGAGTGAGTGCGATGTTTCTACTGGATCTTAATTTTTTTAAAAAAATTCGCAGAAGCATTGCTTGCTGGTTTTTTCTTTCTTCTGTTAATCGAAATCCAAAACACTTCAGAATTCAGCGTCTGGTTCGATGTTTAGAAGGTGGTTTCTGACTACTTAACAAAATAATTTGAGCCTTTATTGTTGCAAGTTTGAGCAACATAAAAAATATTGTCATAGGCTAACGATTAAATTTTCTAGCCATTGAATATGATGTGGTCATTTTATCAAGGATGATAATTACTCCCCATTTATAAGTTATCTGGATAGATTTCAGTAGAGGAATCATACTTGCTTCACCATTCACGATTCTTCCTCATCATCCCCGAAAAGAGACCTTTCATCCGAAAATACTGTTGTACTATATCTCTATTAAATACTGTATCTATTAAATTACTTAAATATCACATTTAACTACATCATAACTACATCAATGTGCCATTGCATAAGAAAGATTTTAAAGCGTGCTGTGACGTCTTCGATTGGGGTGAACCTCACCCTCCATTCATTCTAAGTTTTATTGCTCCGAACAGGTGTGAGTGACAAGTGCACATGGAGTGTCAAGTGCACGTGTCCATGGGGTCATTGTTTATTGTCTGACCTCAGGCAAACGCCGACACCCGGTCTAGGAGATTATAATGGTCAAAGAGAGCCTAAACCCCATTGACAATAGGTCAAGCCTGTCTGAAAAGAACAAGCTCGCCATGGCAGGTGTCGAGAGAATGAGTTCAGGAAACCAATTTGAGACAATGCATAAAATCCAGGTGTTTCACGAGACGACTGGTGCCTTAGTTTCCAGACGGACCAGGAATGTATTTGTGTAGGCCGCACAAAAAGTACACGAATGTGGCCCGGGGACGAGGACGGACTTTTGTGGCCTGCCAATGAGAAGAGACGAGGGGTGTATTGTGGACCCACCCCTGGTGTTTAAAAGGGTTTTTTTAGGAGACGAGAGATATAGGCTTGGATGGAGAAAACTTGAGAGGAGCCCCGAAAAATAGGGATTGGAGAGGAACGAGAGGGAAGACGAGGAATGCCGGTGGCGTTGAGAGTTGAGCGAGTGCCTTTCGGGAAAAAGGATTGAACTCCCGTGAGATAGACTGACTGCACCGGTTTGGCATATAACTGTGACTTTATAACTATAGTAACTGTAGTGTAGTATAGTATAGTGTGACTATAGTAACCTATGAAGCGAATAAATAATTATTTTATTTTAAAATTAAGCTGTGACAATCTTTCATTTGTTACTTACTCACGACGTTACAGTGCTCATGCATTTAGAACTGTAAAGGCGATTCACGCGCAGGGTATAACATACCCGAAAAAATAAATTTAGAATTCGCCTACAAATTAAATCCCCTCAAAGGATATGACCCTTACAGTCAGCTACACGAGAAACTATTCATTTTCCGAAAAAGGTTTAGATGGAGTCTTGAAGAAAGTTAGGAGGTGGGTATGACATCCTCTGCGCATGAAGTGTCGGATTAAAAGAGGAAAAAAATAAGACAATAACATTCTACAATATACACAATTATGATTACTAAGCAAAATTTGAGGATTTCTAAGGCTCTGTACCCCTAGGCAAAAGTAGGCCCTACCGTATATAATATGCATTGTCAAATACTCGTACAAAAGGGAATTTGAAACAAATAAACGTGCCCGACTCACAATCTCACAAACCTGCTTGACCGATGGCTGCACTTAGACTAATGAATTGAATGATTGTTTATGGTATTAGGCCTAGGCCTAGACATGAACAACGGTCATCACATAATAATGCAGCCTTACCACTTTTGCCAGTTGACATTCAATTTAAAATTTTCTGTTTTTTGGAGAATATGTATGGGAAAGATATTTGACCATCAAAATTATCCGGATCGTGATTCTATTAAGGCTATGTTGAGAAAGAAACGAGGCCCCTACTGAGGGTGAGGCCCTGGGTCCAGTTGGTCCATGCCTTAAGACGTCCCTATAAGTGGACCTGAATCTTGTGGTAGCCCACGAGCATCTCTTTCACCAGCTGTTCGCAATGGGCTAAATTCATGTGACGTCATAGTCATATATTTGCAGTCACGTGGTTTCATGAATTCATGTGATTTTCAAGTCGCATGATAAATACAATCACGTGTTTCCTGCCAACCAATCATGCTCTTTGCAGTTGCCAACTTTCGTTTTTTACAGAGACTTTCCTTTAAGAAGTACATATTTGTCAACAATAATAACGCACATAAGTAAACAAAATGCATTTGATTTAAAAGTACACGTATAATATAAGAGTTTTTTAAAATTTTGTAAAACTTTTTGAAAGAAAGAAGAATCTTAATACTTAAACATCTTTTCCAAATTATCAAATTTGAAATTTCATCTGAATTTTAGAAATAGAGAATTTTCCAATCTAATGCCTAATTATCATGTGATCATCATGAACTTAGCCCATTGTATGCATGCTTGTTTCCCAAAACTTCTGAGCAAAAATCTTACAATCATTCCATGGTATTTAAAAAATGTCGGCCCAGTGTTTATTAATCTCGTATTATGCGTCATTTCTGCAGTTTAAAGTTCTGTAATTGAACAATGTTAACAAACAATTCCAATAATTCTAGACATTTGATTTTATGAGAAAGACATCTTTATTAATCAAAATAAGTTTGGCATTTTACAGTCCTTATATCCATATTATGTCACATGTGAAAATTTTTATACTCTATTACAGTAACTCTAAAATAAACTTCATAGTTACACCGTATGATTTTTCACGGAACTAACAAGGAGAGGGCACGACTAAGGAAATTCATTTCGGGTCGAGACTTGGTGTAATAAAAGTACTCCTTTAGGGTGTTCAATCCTTAATGTAATTCCGTCGAATGGCCAGTCAATTCGGAGAAAACAGCGTTTGAAACTCATGCTTAGCTTTTATACAATTAAGTTTCAATTTTTTCACCGGCCCAGTGGCTCGATTGGTAAATCGTCTGCCTTCAATGCGATTGGATCCGAGTCCGATTCACGCGAAAAACATTTTTCTTTGAATTCCTTAATTATTTTTTTAAATAAATAAATTTATTTATGAAAGGTTTATTAAATATTAAATGATATTCTACATAATTATTTTTTATTTTATACAGTAAAAAAATTACTGTAATTATATGAATATTTATAAAATGTTTAATAAATAAATTTTTATATAAATAAATAATATTTATAAAATAAAATATATAATAAATATTAAATGATATTTTACATAAAAATTATTTATAAATTTTTATAATGTGAAATACAATATACTATGAATGAAATGTTATATATATATATATATATATATATATATATATATATATATATATATATATATATATATATATATATATATATATTAACATATATATATATATATATATATATATATAAAATAATTTATAAAATTTATTATTATAATTATTAAATTAACTATTTCGTAATTATATGAAATACTTAATAAGTGCTTTTCAAATAAATCTTTTTAATTTTAAAAAAATATTTAATAATTTTAATAATTGTATTTAAATAATTTTAATATTTTTAATTAATGGTAATTAATGAATTGTAATTAATATTATTTAATTATTTTAATTAATATTAATTAATTATTCTAATTAATATTAATCATTTTAATTAATATTAATTAATTGTTTAAATTTATAATAATTACACATTTTAAATTAACATTGATTAATTACTTTTAAATATAATTAATTTTAAAATTTTTAATGAATAATTAATTTTAATTAAAAATATTTTTAAATAATTTTATTTACTAATACTTTTAAATAATTTTAATTAATAATAATTTCAAGTAATTTTAATCAATAATATTTTTAAGTAATTTTAATTTATAATAATTTTAAGTAATTTTAATCAATAATAAATTTTAAATAATAATAATTTTAAGTTATTTTAATTAATAATTAATTTTAAGTAATTTTAATCAACAATTAATTTTAAGTAATTTTGATTCATAATAATTTTAAATAATGAATTTATTTACTTATTTTTTTAATTTATAAAAAATACAAAATAATTATATAAATACCATTCAATATTTAGTAAACCTTTAATAAATAAATTTATTTAATTTTATAAAATAATTAAAAAGAAATTGAAAGAAAAAATTTTTGCGTGATTCGAACTCGGATCCAACCGCATTGAAGGCAGACGATTTACCAACCGAGCCACTGGACCGGTGAAAGAAACAGAAACTTAGTTGTATAAAAGCTAAGCACATAAATTTCGAACGCTGTTTTCTCCGAATTGACTGGCCATTCGACGGAATTACAATAAGGGTTGAGCACCCCAAAGGAGTACTACTATTACACCAAGTCTCGACCCGAAATGAATTTCCTTAGTCGTGCCCTCTCCTTGTAAGTATCGAAATTTATCAGATACTGCAACATTTTCTGTCTACGATTCATTTGGAATTTGATTTGTAAGGAGTTTAATCAAAATATTAGAATTTAACATATTATTAAAATGCTTGGAAAATAAATTTTAATTACAAGTAGCATATTATAATAGTAAACTCATATTTATTCGTAATTCATCAATTAAATGCAAGCTCATACCTTTGATGCAATGTTTTCATTCAATAATATATACTTTTATACTTCACAGGAGACTGGGATGCAAATAGCAACCCTTTGCTCTCTTTCTTATTCTGTCTGAAGGCTGGTGTAATCAGCTTGGTTGGTGAAGAGGAGGTGTGGCTTCAGTTGGAAGGGACCAATGGGTTGACTCCAGGAGATGGAAACGCACTGCACCTTCAGTTGGAAGGGACCAATGGGTTGACTCCAGAGATGGAAACGCACTGCACCTTCAGATGGAAGGACCAATGGGTTGACTCCAGAGATGGAAACGCACTGCACCTTCAGTTGAGATTTTCTATTGGCTATTGCAAGTGATCTATTGGATATAAGCTGCCCTTTTCAGAGAAAAAAAAATTTAAAACTATAGAGATTTAATGTACTATTGAGATAAAATAAATAAAAGAATAAAAATTAGAAGAATTAAAAGGTAGAAATTTGCTATCAAGGAGTGATTCTATAATTAGAAACACTTTTTGTTTGCTATCAGTACTAGCAGGGCCGGCTCTAGCAATTTTGCCACCCTCTCTTGAAAGCAAAAAAATTATAATTTAAAATTTTTCACATAGGTGCACACCTATCAACCTTGAATAACGAATAAAAAGGCAGCTTAAACACACACACACACACACACACACACACACACACATTAACTTACAAACACACACAAACACACACACACACATACCCTCAACAAAAAACTAATTTTAAATCTTCAAACAAAAATAATTCAAAAGTAGATATCTTATATTCAAACAGTAATGTTAAAAAAAATTAACTAACAGGATTTTGTTTGGGGGGTTACAAGCGTTTATTTTAACTTGTAGTAACTACACCCAAAACTAAAACAAAATGTCTTCTGTGGCTCTCCACCAAATATTTATTGCCCCTATCCCTTTTTGAATAGCTGACAACAAACTTCGTATAGATGAAAGAAATGTCCATTGTGATACCACTTCAAGATGGGGAGAGATATTAGTGAAAGATGTGCAAAAATATCAAATTTCATTATTTAAGATATATTCCTGCCTCGACCTTTCAAGTTTCAACATAAAAGAAAACTGACATTAAACATACAGAGTACAAAATAAAGAAAATAAAATACATTAAGTAAAATACGCAATTCCCACCTAGTAATATTCCACCCTGAAAGAAGCATGCAAATAACATGAAATTTACAACATGCTTTAGCGGAGGTGAGATATGCAAATGATTAGAATTTCAGCGCAGACACACATCACGTGTGCCTGTAGCGCCACCTCAAAGCGCTATTTAAGGCTTGGAGATTTCGATAATTTCAAGTTCGGCCATTATGTTTTCCTTGTGGTTTTTTCAAAAAACGATCAGTTATGTCTCGTAGAAAACAGCGATCAGCTTTTGATCAAGAATCCGAGTTCGACAGAGGAATTATAGTGGCCTACCGAGATTGTGGATTATCTTTCAGGAAAATCGGTAGTCGTGTTGGACGAAACCAAACAACTGTAATGCGGATATGTGACCGTTGGATGCAGGAGTGGAACGACGGACCGACGTGGTCGATTGCATCCACCTCAGTGCACCACTTCACGTTAGGACAGGCAAATTGTGCGCATGGCAGTGACGGATCGCTCAGTCACGTCACGAACCATAGCACAGCACATTGAATCTGTAACGCATTATTCAGTATCTGCTGGTACCATTCGACGCCGTTTACAGCAGAGTGGTCTGTCCGCAAGATGTCCATTGCTTGGTCTACCCTTGACGCAGAACCACAGACGTCTCCACCGCCAACGGTGCGATGAAAGAAGGATTTGGGTGGCAGAATGGAATGAAGTTGTCTTTACTCACGAGTCATGCATCTGTCTGCAACACCACGATGATGGGATTCAAGTCTGGAGACTCCGTGGAGAGAGATTGCTGAACAGCTACGTTATGCACCGCCAACGCAGCTGTCCTGCACCGGATATTATGGTATGGGGCGGTATTGGATATCACTCTCACACTCTTCTAGTACACATTGCCGGTACTTTAAACAGCCAGCGCTGCATCTCCAGGTGTTGGAGCCAGTTGTCCTTCCTTACCTTCAGGGCTTGGCCACAGCCATATTTCAACAGGATAATGAGCGACCATACGTGGCACGCATTGTCCAAAGGTTCTTCGTGAATCACCAGATTGAATTGCTTCCCTGGACGGCTCGCTCTCTGGATCTTTCGCCGATAGAAAACATGTGGTCCATGGTTGCTCAACGATTGACCCAGTTTGCACTCCCAGCTGCTACACCAGATCAACTTTGGCAACGTGTGGAAGCTGCTTGGTCTGCTGTACCCCAAGAATACATCCAAAGTCTCTTTGAATCAATGATGAGGCGTGTGGCAGCGGTGATCTCCACCAATGGTGGCTACTCTGGCTACTGATTCTGGCATTAACCACACTTTACAGAAGTCTATAAATTTAATCATTTGATACTTGGTCAACATGTTATCTACAAAATAAATTTTATTGTACTATCTCTTGTCTTTCTTGGTGTTGCATTTACGGGGGCCACATCAGTGATATATATATATATATATATATACATACAAGGGGTGATCAAATGAAAAGGTACGAAACGACACGGTGGGTACAAATGTAGACTTTATTCAAAGTATACACCATAGGCCTGAGCAAAACGATCCCACTGAGTGAACAAGCCGCAAGATTTCTTGTTCCCAGAATTCCTGTGGCTGTGATGAGACCCAGTCCTTCACAGTGTCCTTGAGTACTTCGTCCGAGTTGAAGCGCTTCCCTTTCAGGAGTTTCTTCGGTGGACCAAAGACATGGAAATTGCAGGGTGACATGTCCGGACTGTAGGACGGATGGTCCAGCGTCTCCCGTTTGAACTTTTCCAGTTTCACTTGTGTGACTCTGGGGACGTGTGAACGCGCGTTATCATGGAGTAGAACCACGCTCTCCGTGAGCATCCCTGGTCTTTTGTTCTTGATGGACCTGCGTAGGCGTCGGAGTGTCTCATAGTACACATCGGAGTTAATGCTTTTTCTGTGCTCGAAGAATTCCACAAGTAGAGGACCTTGAACGTCGAAAAAGACAGTGAGCAACACCTTGCCTGCTGACTTCCCGACTCTGAACTTTTTAGGGGGAGGTGACGACGCATGCTTCCACTGCATAATGTCCCGCTTTGTCTCTGGCTCGTAGTGATGGCACCAGGTCTCATCACCTGTGACGATCTGCTTCAGAAAGCGGGGTCTTCCTGATACCGAAACAGATGTTGCAGTGCTAGTCCCATACGCAATTTCTTTTGCTGGTCGGTGAGCTGCTTCGGAACCCAAGTGGCACACACCTTCCGAAATCGCAAGCTGTCATGAACAATTGTCCACACGGTGCCATAGCTGGCATCCAACTTCAGCGCCAACATTCGCAATGTGACACGCCGATCACTTCTCACTAGGTCGTCCACCTTGTCGATGAGATCGCTCGTGATGACAGTGTTTGCCTGGCCTGGTCTCTGGTCATCACCCACACTCTTACGGCCTGAACGAAAATGGGCACTCCATTTTCTGAAAGACTTGTCAGAGACACATTTCTCCCCGTAAACGGTCACCATCCGCCAATGAATAGCTGCCGGTTTCTCACCTTCCGCTGTCAGAAATCGGATAACACTTCTCTGCTCCTCAATCTTCGAATTTTGCAACGCGAACGCCATCCTGTCCTCATACGGACTGCCGCATCATTTGGACGCCGCTTTTTATAAGAGCCTTTGCTCTCTCCTGCGCATGAGGGCGCCCACACGCAGGATCCGATCCCAGTCAGAGCCTTCAATGGCATTCCGAGATGTCTCGCTACATTCTCCCATTGCGGAATATGCAAATATTTAATTGTTTCATTTTTATGTCGTTTCGTACCTTTCCATTTGATCACCACTTGTATATATTTCAAATTCGATTCAAATTCCTCAAAATTTGCCGCCTCGGGCAGGGGTCCGGATTGTCCGACCCCAGAGCCACCCCTGGTACTAGCTTTAAGCGTAGGGAGAGAAATTTTGGCATTTTCTTGACCGAATCAGATAAATTGTGAATAACTCAATTGAATTAGAAATTTCCGAGACGTTTGCTCGAAGATGGGGAAATCTTCAGTTTGACTTTGTTCTTTATGATTATTATTTTCCGTGGGGGTAATGGGAGTACTTTGGGTTTTTTTACCGATAACTTTGTAGGCGAAGGAAAATATCTCGATAACATTGTTGCTGGTAAATTCTTTTCCGGTGGTGAGAGGGGTGCCTTTTTTTTGGGGGGAATTTAGGGCATTTCGTGTAACAGACAGTATGCCCGTACACTTCGCAGTTTATGTAAAAGTGGTTTTCCTGTTTTTTCTTTATTTCGCAATCTTTAGTTAGATATCCCTTACTGCACCTGAGGCAACTCGGCTTTTGATGTCAATTTTCTGCCGTATGGGAAAAGTGATTGCATTTAAAGCACTGAGTGATACCCCGAATGGAATATCCCTCTATTTTAACTTACATATACCCCAAGCGGGTAAGATCGAATGCTCACTTATTGTGTCCGTTCCTGGGCATATTAACCAGGAAAATGAGAGAGGTTTTTAGTTTTCTTAGAGATGAGTCGGCTACAACTGTTAACAGTGTAGCCAAGGTCTTCGAGGTTGGCGATTATGTCCTCAGGTTTGGAAAAAATGGGTAAGCCTTTGAATACTATTTTTATTGATTTGATTTCTTTAGGGGGAATCAGATAATACTTGAAGTCATTTCCCTCCGCCAAGGCGTCGGTTAGACTCCGGTATTCGTCACTAGTATGAACAAAAATTTTGATATAATTTCTGGAGTTCTTGATAAAAAAATTGAGGTCTGGGAATTTATTAAATAAAGTTTTGAGTTGATCTCTATAATTATGTTTAATCTTTAGCATAATTGGGGAGAAGAGCTTTGGCTTAGGGACTTCAATCTCCGGTTCAGGTTCGAGCGAACGCTCGGCATCCTGTTCCAGGTTTTCAAAGCTGTTGTTTTTAGGAACTGGTTCTGGGGTTTTAGTGGGAGTAGAAGGACTAGCTGTTTTCTTCGTAAAGACAAAGTCATCAGAGGAGATTCCTTCTTTACTTTTTTCCTTTTGCTGTTTCTATTTTTAACATTAACGTTAATCGGGGAAATAACACCGTTCACCAGGGTGAGAGGGGTAGCATGATTGGGGCAGTCAAGTACAGTGCAAGAAGGTAAGGTCCTTAGTTCACTTACCAATAGGTCCTTCTGTTTCATGTTCTTATTCCTATTCTTGACTGTGATCTCCTGGTCCTCTCTCTCTATTTGCATTTTAATAGCTTATTGTAGCCGTTCATCTGTATCTTGAGCTGCTCAATTTTTTCCATGGTGTATTTGAGTCTGAGACAATAAGACTCGGACTACCTTGGTTTTGATGAGCCGGAACGTGAAGAGAAAGAAGATCTGGATTTATATGAAAATCCTGATTTCACGGATTGGGAATCCATATCGGATTCCGAATAAGACATGATGTAATGTAACAGAGGCAACCCCCTTGACCATAACATCCCTAAAAATGGCTGCGAAGGACTTTACGAGCTCTCTGGGTAAATGTGAACATATCTGGAGAGCTCAGACAAACACATCTGAACTGCTCGGTGTCTCTTTCCGTCTTTATTAAATAACATGTCTATATGAGTAAAACACTTTAAAAATAGCTAAATTTTTGGTAAAATAAATCGGATATGAGAAAAAGTTTGATTTTTTTAGATGTGTATCGACACATCCGAAAGTGTGTGAGGTAGAAAAATTGAGAGAGGAAAATGAGAAGATTTATCGAGAGAAGAATTGTATATTTTCTTTTTTAGTGACCCTTGTCTACAAAGGACGATGAACTCACGTTAAATATGTTGAGTTTAAAATTTTCTTTTTTTATTTTGGTTTCCATTCCCGGGAACCATGATTTTAAAAAGGATAAAGGGAAAATTCGAATTTGGTACTTATATTAGAATGCATGTATACAATTGTTTTAAGGACATTATGATAAAAATAGTTATTTAAATACAATATTTTGGCAAAAAATTAACTTAGAATACCCTTTTTTCCAAATGTTCTCCTTTTGTAAAAAATGCTTCTATTGTGTATTACTATTTTGCCTGTATAAAAAGCACAGACTCCGTACAGAGGCTCAACTATGATTTTTGAAAATTCCCAAATTATTTTCAGAGTTACAACCATTTGAAATAATTATCGGCGTATTTCTTAAAAATTTCCCCTTCTGTTTTCGTAAAACATGGATAAACCGACTTCCGAGCTATGCATTTCAAAAATTCTAGTTGAGCCTCTGTAGAGAGGTCCGAGCTGAATACAGGCAAAATATTAATACAATAGAAGCATTTTTTACAAAAGGAAAACTTTTGGGAAAAAAAAAGGTTATTCTAAGTTAATTTTAAAATATTGTATTTAAAAAATTTTTTTGTATAATGTCCTTAAAACAATTGTATACATGTATTCTAATTGACACTAAATATCATAAATATTATCCATTTACGCGATTTTGCAAAATCACGGTTCCGAACGTAGTCGGATACCTTAAGTGTTGTGTTTTTATGCTTGGGTCGACTTTGTCATTTAAAAGAAATTCAAAGTTGCGTCGGTACTTGGTGAGAGAAGCTTTTAGATGGGCAGGCAGGAGAAGTTCAACATATAAGGTTTAAAACTCTTTTCATAGACACCAATATATTAAAAAAGTTAAACACTCTTTTGACTATTAATAAAGTCTTTATTTTGGAGCGTTAAACCTGAAATAGAGTAAAAAAGAAAGATCCAAACAAGGAAAAAGAAAGTGTACCCCAGAGATGAAAAGTCGTAAAGTCTTTCCATCAACGTGCCTTGTTCGAAATTTTTTGCAATAAATTTCTGAAAGTCACGAGGGAACACTCAAGTTTGAAAAGTCAAAATCCTCGAACCATTGAACATGAAACTGTTCTTGTTAACTATGAAGCGAATCGTGTGAACAGAAATATCTCCAGAGTATCAATGTTGCGTGTTGTGAAGATTCCAAGGTCGAAAGCCAACACGAGGGCGAGAAATTGGGGTACTGAATCGAACTGATAAGATATTGTATCATGAAAGAGTGACACTGACCTCTTTATATCTAGTATGAGCAAAACTGAAGGTCATTTACATTAAAAAGAACTTTAATTGGATTTGCTCACGCCACTGTGAATGAGCTATTGAAGGATACTAATTTTCCATGCTCCATGTTCGTTGCAAGTGTTTAATTGACTTCTAAATATACATTGGTAACTCAGGTTAAGAAACGATTCACGGTAGCAAAAACTAACATACAGGTTGTTTTATGTGTAGTTTATGCGCATCACAAAATAACACTAAGGTTATTGACAACGGACTTCGTAATTTTAAACCATTGCCAAATGGCGACCTTTCATACAAGTTGATTAACTGATTGTTCATTAGCATAGTATTTCAAAATAACAAGAAGGCCATTGAAAAAAAGATGTCTTTAGTTTGAATTTTATATATATAATTAAATGAAACCAAAACTGGCACTCCATTCCCCAAAATTCCATTCCATGCGATGTGAAGACTTTGAACGAAGACAGATATAACGTACAATAGTCCTTTTACACGCGGGTCTTTAGTCGCAACAGGAGTCAATAGAAACAACGCCGAACCCAAGTTTGAGACCGCACAGCCACCAAGACCTGTTTTAGGTAGAGGTTATTTCAAAACCTTTAAAAAAACTATCAGCCTGTGTTAAATTAGTTCTATTTGATATTTTGGCTGATTTCAGGTAACTTATTACCACTAGTAATATTATAATTAGTATATATCCTGTGCAAAATCTAGATGAAATGTATAATTCCTTATTGATTTTAAAAAGAATTATTCTCTACTTCTTAATTTTTTTCCAATTAATAGCATAATTTGTGACTACTATTAAACTTTACAGGATCTTAAAGTTTTTTTAAAGAAAATATTAGACTAACTATTTATTTTGAGGTGGAAAGGAGAGTGCAACAGGGGAATGAAAGTGGCATGCCTCTTGTTAAATACAGAACTCGAAAAAGTTATTACAGACTCAGAGATCAATATCTCTCAGAGGAAATATATTTAATAACTCAGTTAAAATACTGTCTTATGCTGATGACATTGACATTATAGCATAAACTGCACCAGTTCTGAAACAGGCATTTATGATATTAGAACAATGTGCTACAAGAATCAACAGTAAATGAAAATAAAACTAAGCATTTACCGTGCTTTATGTCTGAGTTACAACTTAGTCACACAGAAATTGTCAATCAGAAATTTAAAAAAGCTAATAGTGTTACATATTTAGGAACGGAGGTGAATAATAAAAATGTGTTGGCCCCAGAAATTTATAAAAGAATCATTGCTGCAAATAGATATTTTTATGCCCTAAAGAGTTATTTAAAATTCTAAATTGCTTCTTTACTAAAGTCTTATAAGTCTATCCTGACTTATGCATCAGAGACTTGGGCATAGACTTTACTTGATGAGGAAGCTTTGGTAGTTTTCGAGAGAAAGCTTGCATTCTTGGTGGGATTCAAGTAAGTGGATCCTGGGGAAGATCTAATTTAGATCTCTATTGTTGTTGTTATTGTTGTAAATAATGCCACCTGTCTGACGTAGTCAGAGGAGCCTACGAGATTCATCGGGCGAGGGCTAGAAGTACCCCCTGTCGTTGGCCTGGGCTTTGAGCCCCAAACCCAGGGTGGGACGATTAAGCTCAGCAGATTTCTGTAAAATTTACTAATAACTTGATATTGTCAAATTTGTTAAATTACAGAGACTTAAATAGGCTGGTCATCTGGCAAGAATGAAGGAAGATCGTTGCTGCAAGAAAATCTTTGTGGCAAAGCCCATAGGAAATAGACCTCGGGGAAGACCCTCGATGAGATTAATTGAAATTCGAAAAATATCTTAATATTTAAAAGGTTAAAACTGTGATTCTCTACCCTTTTTTTTCTGTTGCGGTACTCTTTTAACAATCTCAAAGTTAGGCGGCTAACAATAAAATGACTTAAAAAGAATTTTACTTATCTATAATGCACAGTGGCGTAACGTACACCCCCGCATTGCGGGGGAGGGATTCTAGAGGGCCCAAGGCCTGACTGATGCCAATTACGTATTTGGGCTTGGGGACCCAAACCTGACTTTTCAGGGAAGCTCTAAGATTCTTGTTATGTCACTGATAATGCAGAAAGTAAAATAGTTTATAATAATAATTTGAATGTTAAATAAAATAATATGTACGACCAAGAAAACAAAATTTTTATCGAGTAATTAATTACAAGAATACATTTAATGCGAAATTTAATCTTGACGATTTTTAATAATTTCATTTATATTTGGTTGTAAAAATGATAATGCCACTCTCTCATTTCGTCATCTACATTTGATCGTTGTTTTTTTTTCATTTTTATATTTGTTAATGCTGAAAATCAGGATTCACGCAAACATGATGTAGAAAGTTGTAACAATATTTTTAAAGCTTTTTGGGCTATTATGGGATAATCGCTACACATTTTAATCCAAAATGAATTAATAGACTCTTCCGAATGTTTTGAAATTAAATCTAGATTATTACAGAACGAAATTAGTTCTTATCTTCATTCAAAGTTAACTCATAGACACAGATGTATCCGTTATCATAAATTAATTACGCGAATCCAACAAATTTTTTTCAACAATTTTATTTGCAGTTTTTTCTATAAAACGGTCAAATAATTCGGTTCTGGTTTTTTTTCCCCTCAGATGAAAGTAAATAATTTTTAAAAAATTTTGCGGCATACTTCAAGAATTTTGCAGCACACAAAAATACCGCGGCACAGTGGTTGCGAATCACTGGGTCAAAAAGTAAAAAAACAGGTGTCAAAAGTAGAGATGCCTGGAAGAGACTTTTAGGGAGGCCAGGTCCCGGGCCCCCGAGGGCTGTTGAACCATTGAAAAAGAATTAATATTTATTTTAGTTTGTTTGTATGTAATATAAATAAAAATCATACGAAAAATAGTGTAGTTTCAGTAGGCCCTAGCTTTCATTTGTGTTCAAATATATTTAACTGTTTCACAAAATTATACTTATCGACTAGCATAAAAATGTGAGAAAGTGCAGTAATATATTGTTACTCGACACAATAGACTTAACTAATAAAAGAGTACATCACATGAATGTTTAATCATTAGAGCTAATTGATTTAACTGTTCTTTTTTTCTTTCTGTCCTAAACGTTCCCATTTACGTAATTGCGTTCCGCATACATTCTGTTTTGACATTCTGTATAAAAAAAGCAGATACAATTATAATTAAATACGACAATCCCCAATTTTAAAATGGAGGAAAATGTTTCCCTCAGTCGTAACAGGGTCAACTTACATTTGTTCAAAACTGTCATAAACATACTTATTTATCCAAATATAAATTCATTTGCACACATCCTTCAAGCCAAAGCATTCCGATGTCTGCCATTTTAGAAAAAAAACCTATGTTAAGAATTTAATCTACTTTCAAAGGAACAAGGCAAAATAGAGGTACAATTCTGTTAGCGGCATTGCATTGAATTGCAGACTTATATCATTTCATACAGCTGCATAAAAGTACATGAAAGAACTTGATGCTGTGTTGCGTATAAGACTTTTAATTCCACTTTTTTCCGAACACAAGTAGGGTTCAATGTCCGTCTTCCAATATTAAGAGGAAAAGAATTCGAATTCTAAATTAATCAAAGTATTCGTTTTTAATTACTTAGTATTAGCTATAAAACCTGAAAAATCAACCAAGACACTGTGTTATATTTAACGTATAAGTTTCAAAAATATTTAAAAGAACATTAATAAATACATCCAAGTTCCCTTTATATAATAGCTAACACTTTAAAATCTAGGAACTAATTTGATATAGGGGTACTACGCACCAAGCGCTGTTTGGCGCGATTCTTTAATCGCGCCAAGAAGCGCTTGTTGTCGAGTGATATGGAATCCAAGATGGCGGCCTAGTGATTGTAATAAAAATATACAGATAATAATAAAATATATAGATTGACAGATAAATAATTGTAAAGAACTATTTAGAAGTATATTGAAATGTATTTCAAATGAAGAACATAGGAATAGATTGAAAATAACCAATATCAATCAACAATGAATATCAATATAATGTAATAAATTTATATTAACTAATAATATATAATAATCGTATGATATAATGTAATAAATATTATTAAAAAGGATATCATACAATTAAACATTAATTATAAAAAACAAGAATCATAATATTATAAATAATAATTATATATAAGAATACTCATATAAAATAATAATTATAAATAAGTAACATAATAACTACCGTAAAATCCGGCATATAATGTTACGGGTATGCGTTATACGCCAGATATAAAAATGATTACTTCAAAAATAAACAAAAAGATAAGCATAGAAAAATTACACTTCTACATAGATCGAAATACTGTTTATTTAAAATAAATGACACGCTTAATGAACTGAAAGGGTTTTAGTTCCAGATATAGTACTTTTTCAAAAGTGTTGGATAATACTTCGAATCAGTTACTTCAAAATATAAAAGCATTGCACTTGTACTATTCAGGTTCCTTCGTAAAAAGAGAAGTGCTCGTAATGCGCTGGATTTTTCGGTATAAATAAATAAAATAATATGCAATAATATTTATCAATAAAAATAATAACAATAAATTAATACAAATAAAGAATATAATATAGTTATTATATATAATGATAATTGTACTTTTTATGTTATATTATAAATAAAACAATTGTATAAATTATATTAAAATTAATAATGAATATAAATTAAAAAGTGATGTAATAACTTGCAGTATTCAAAAATCTGCGAGTTTTTTTAATGAATTGCATCGAACAAGGAACTCTTAAAAATGCATTATTAAAAATTAAAATAAAGTTTAAAAGCGAGGATGTGCAGCAATAATTAAAAGCACAGGCTTCATAGATTTTTAAAAAAATATCTTGGTACTCACCAATGATATTAGAAATATCCATATTCGAAAATAGCACACAAAATACAACAGAAGACTAAAGCAGCTGTCTTGAAAAACGATTGCTACGAAAATGGTTAAATTTTCTAAGAAATGGAATTAAAATCGTCTGAAATTATTAGGGTTAACGCGGAAAAAAACATTAACAAGGAATATAAAAAAAAATTAAGTCAATTCTTACTTAGGTCAACAAAGAAAAATTTTATTTTAGTTATTTTTTATTAAATAATTACAATTAATATAAATATGTATGACAGAATCAAATATTAAGTGATAAAATAGAAAGCGATTTTCCTTGCAATTTTCTATTTTCCTTTCTATATAGGGCAAGGGTGGCGAATCTTTATGGATTAAAGTGCCATTTTTTCTAAAAAAGTGTTTAATGAGATATAGACGTGCCGTCAAATAATTTTGACATGTGATTATTGGGAAAATAATAAAACTAAATTCTAACAACTCAAAACTCTTTATTTACTACGAAAAAATGCCTATTGTACTGTATTGTTGTAAATGTTTTAGTTATACGTGTAATAAAAATTAAAGTAACATTAGTGTGACTTCTGTTGTTGCAGATTGGATAACAATTAACTTATATTAGGATTGTAAGATGTATCTTTTAGTAGAATGCATGCTGAATTGGAGTCATGTGCCAAATGTTTCTTAAGCAATTAATAATTTTTGCTGTGGTTCACTTTTCTTGACTAGAGGATTTATGGTTTGTTTCAAAATGGTGTTTTACGGATAATGTTTCGCTGTCTAGAAGCATAAAACAAACACCACTTTCTCGCCTTTGTTAATAATGGTATATTTCTAGATTCCCCAAGTTTGAAATTCTCTGTTACACTTACTGTCTTACACTTTTTGTTCTTTTGCTGAACTAGCCATATTAAATAACAGATAAAAATAATAAATCTAACACAAATAAGTTTTAAAATTCAATTGTGTCAACGAAATTGACTTTTCTATACGTAGAAAAATTTTACATCATAAACAACTGTAGTGTGCTCCAAGCCGTTCCGCGACCGATCGCTCGTGTTTGTTCATAATACTTCATAGTAACTTGAAGTATTACGAACTATTATTGAAGTATCACT
The DNA here is from genome assembly GCA_019973955.1 of Trichonephila inaurata madagascariensis. Classification (NCBI taxonomy): domain Eukaryota; kingdom Metazoa; phylum Arthropoda; class Arachnida; order Araneae; family Nephilidae; genus Trichonephila; species Trichonephila inaurata. The sequence goes on along the minus strand of BMAV01017739.1, from coordinate 57,759 downwards.
GAACTTTTGAAATAAAATGCAAAAAACATGATTGCTGGCGTGCCCAAAATATTGTGTCGCGTGCCATTGATGGCACGCGTGCCAGTGGTTCGCCATCCCTGATATAGGGTGTTGGAATTTTTTGTTTTGTTTTTTTATTCATTTATTAAATTTAATTATTCTAATAAAATAGTATAGTAAAAAATTATAGTTTAAAAAAATCTGTTCAGGTGTCGTCCTCGTCACATGACCATGGTTACGAGGGCCGCGCCAAAAGCCCTCGTACAGCTGAAAATGACGACGTTAAAGTCAGTGATTATACTAGTAACATACATTAACGTGCATGTTTTCCTTAGTCAGCTAAATCAGAGGTGCGCAAACTAGGGGTCGCGATCCCTGTGGGGGTCACCAGAAGTATTTTGGGGGTCGCCAAATTTGTATGAAATGCTTTAGGCATGCATGCTGCATACCTTACGGTGTACATATAAAGAGAGAAGCTTGCCAAATCACCTTACTGTTTAATTGCAATTTCTGCTGTTCGCTCTTTCTAACGACCGTAATATTACCCAATGTATGTAAAAAGTGGGGAGAAGACTTACCAAGTTTTTCACTCCGGTAGATGAAGCCCTTTACATACGGTAATTCGCCAGTTTTACTGAAAGCACCCTATTTGTCCAACGTATTGATGTTGCCCGTACTGTGTCCGGTACGGTGCGCGTGAGATGGAGTGTGTCGAGGGCTGTGGAGTCATCTTGTAGACATGCGTACCAAGCCAAGGAGCCAACCAAATGACAAAAAGTATCCGCTGCATGTTTTTACTGCGCGTTTCCATGCTAAGTTGTAGCATGCTTGGCTGGTTGGCCTACAATTGTTTTAGTTTCTCACTCTAGTTTTATCGTGTGTGACGTTATTGTAATTATGATTTTTTATATTTTTTCGAGGCTTTTGCTTTGCTCTTTGTTATCGGTATGTGCTATCATTAGAGAAGGTCTCTGTTAATTTTGTTAATTTCTCGAAAAAATGATATTTTTAATTATTTATTTTAGTTAAAAAAAAATTAACCTATATATTCATAATGGAATAAATGGTATGCATTTTCAGGTACATCTTCGGCTAACAAACGAACAAATACTGATGAAAGTCTCCAAAATTCTGAACTAAATGCCCATCTAAAAAATAAGAAACCACAATGAGGAATTGTTTAAGTATGGTTTACATTTTGTGTTGTTGATGATGAAGGAACACGCCCGATATGTGCAATCATTTGCAACGAAAAAATTGGCAAATGAGCATGAAACCAACTAAGTAAAAGGCATCTATAAACTAAACATAAAAGAACTTCAAAATAAACATGCCGATTTTTTTCAGGAGCAGACGAAAATCTGAAAATTCAATGTGCAAATCTAAAAGAAATTTGGGACAATACACTCCAGAAGCATTACGAGCTTCTTTTAGAAGTTTCTTATCTAATAGGAAAAACAATGAAACTCCATACAATTTGGAGAATCACTTATCGCTATACGGCAACTAAAGATGACATCAATTATGCATGGCGATAAATAGCAAATGAACTAAAAACAATACCATTATCAAGAGATACCGTGTCTCGGCAGTTTCCGAAATGCCACGAAAATATCGAGTCAGAAGTCATAAAACGCATACAAAATTCATTTTGTATTTGCTTTACAACCAGACGAAGACTACCGGTATTACTAAAATGTCACAACTAATTATTTAAGTTAGATGTATATTTTTAATGAATATAACAGAAACGTTTGGTTCCAGAATTAGTATGGGGGGCCACTTGGCGCAGTCCATTTTTGGCATTCAAAGTGTTCATAAGGTACTTTTCGAATTATTTGTATTTATTTTATAATGAATTCGATATCTCACACCATAACATGAAGAAGATAAAAAATCATAAATCCAAAAGAAAAATAGCCAAATCCGAAGTGGCCCCCCTATATACACACTTGAACCAGAAGCGTTTTATATTAACAAAGTTTGGAAGGGAAAAACGGGTGAAAAATATTCGAAGTAATAAATAAATATTTTGAAACAAGGAAGTCCCTTACCTGGGCAAACTGTGTTGCAGTTTGTACTGATAGTGCTGCAGCATTAACGAGTTCGAACAAAGGCTCAGGAAGCAATGTCAGAGAGTGGCGCCTTATATGGTATTTAATCACTGCATGATTCATCGGCAAGCTCTTGCTGCAACAGATATGGATGAAAGGTTGCACAACATATTACACAAGACATGTTAGTTCAATTAACTTACATTAAATATTAACAGTAGTCTTAACAGTCGTCTCTTTTCAATACTGCAATATGAGGGTAGGCTGTATGAGGAGATTACTGTTACACACCGAAGTCAGATGGCTCTCACGTAGGAAAATACTACGACAGATGTTGATTTGAGAAGCCGGTGTACATATTTTTAATCGAAAAACATGATTAACTTAAATTATTATATGTAGAAGTTTAGCTAGAAAAGAAGCTAGGCTATTTAGTTGATATTTTTTCGAAAAAAATTAACGACTTAAATTTGAGCTTGGGGTGAAATTCAACTATAAAAACTTCAGCTACACTAAATTCAGCTTTTTAAAAATAAGAAGCTTAGTCTCGCTAAACTGAACTGAATAAAACAACGCCGACATGTTCCTTGCTTTAACGATTTTATCAGGGAAAATAATATAGATATATTTACATTTAAAAAACATCGTTTCCAATCACATTGTAAAGTTAAAGAATTTTCGAGAAGTTCCGGGACTTTCCTGAGAGACGATCTTAGTTTAGTTCGTGATCCATTTCTACGATATATGCAGTTCAACTCTTCAAATTAGTGAAAGAGTAATTGAAGTAGATTTGATTGGTGAATTTACAATTAGCAACATACATCCGAACGTAAATGGAGATAATCAGAAACTTTGCAGCCACATACGTGGCATCTCATTAAAAGGCAGTTTACTGATTTTTTATGTTATACAAAAATATTTTTCTTTAAATTATAAAATAATATTAATATGTGTAGAAATGATGATTTTTATTCGATAAAGAAAATGCGCCTATTTACATACATATTTGTGAACATTTATTTATCTCTAGAGGTCATAAAAAATTTTTCTCTCTACAAAAGGGGTCGCAGTCGAAAAAAGTTTGCGCACCACTGAGCTAAATGACAGATCAACTTAAAAATACTTTAGTGCATTTGCAGAAAGCTACCTTCAAGCAATTTGTTTTAGCAATCAATTATTGTCCTTTATAAAAAATGTGTGTATCAGCTTCATTAATAAATATTTTTTTAAAAAAAATTTAAAATACTGATTTTTACTTATTGATAAGAGTTTTGAAGATAAAATAATATAAAAAAAATAGTTTTTAAGTCAATTCCTACTTAGATCAACAACAGAAAATTTTTATTTTAACTACTTTTTATTAAATAGTTACAATTAATATAAATAATGTATATACATAGGACAGAATCACAACAAGTGGTAATTAATTTTTTTGGTATCATTAAAATATCGTATTGTCCTTTTAATTTCAGTCCAACTGAATGCTTTAACACGTGAGAAAAAAACCTTTTCAAGTTTTGACACAAGTCGCCAAAAAGGTCGCTAAGTCGCCAACGTGGCTGTATTTGTAATTCTTTAAATAATTAGTTTTAATCAATTAGTTTTTATTAATTATAATTAAATTATTGTATTGTCATCCAAAATGATCCTGTATATAAAATTTCAGCTCAATTCAGCGCTTTAAAATGTATTTTATTAACGATTGAAAATTCCACAGATAAAATAAATAAATAAATATACAAATATATAAATAAATAAATATATAGAGACAGTGCGAGCTAATAGTAGGAATTGAAAAAGGGTTAGAAATTTTCGAAACTTCTTTCTATATAATGAATAATAAAAATTAAAACTTCTGTATAATGATACTTCATTAATTTTAAACCGATAAATGAAACTTGTTTTATTTTATACAAAGAATTCTGGAGCACGCCATAAATAAAAACAGAATACAGCTCGTTTTCCCCACTATTTATAGAGTGAAATGAGATATTGAAATATTATATATGTTATTTTAAAAGTTTAACTTACGAGGGGGTGATACAAATAGGTATTAATTGCTAAAAGTACCGCAGGATTTATTTGGATTTCGAAATCGAAGAATTATTAGAAATAAAGAAAAATAGATTATTGTGTCTCACACACATTTAATGGTATTTATTTCAAAGGGTGGACTGATATATATATATAAAAAAGTCAAAGTTGTAATTCGTAGAAATTTTTAGCTAAAATTATACTGATTTCTAAAAATTTAGGTATAGCATTCTTTTGTGTCTAATTTGTGAACAGAACAACATGAAATTTGATAGCATTGCATTCCAAACAGTTATTTGTAGAGTTTTATGCAAGTCTATCAAAACAAGGAGGATTTACAAATTAGGAATTAAAATTTTTAAAATATTCACTGCTTGATAAAAAATAAAGTTCCATATTTTTGTTGAGAAAATAAAATAAATGGGTTTTGATACAGAAAAAAATGTCCTCTTTTTTTCAATTCCTACTATATTTCAATTCCTAACCTTATATATATATATATATATGTTCAAATTTTCAATCGTTAACAACTTTTATTCATCCACTGAAGTCCAAATACATTTTTTTAACTTGTAGTGGATGACACTTGATGCTAATATAGTGTTTTTAGGATTAATTCATGAATTAAATTTATTTTTAATTTTAGATTTGTTTTGCGTTATTTTTGACGATGTTTCAGCTAACTACAACAGATGACGCCACTCAAGTTCAAACATATTTTTTTAAACTTGTAGCGAATGACACGATGTCAATACAGTTTTCTTTCCAAATAGAAATCCATTAATTAAATTTAATTAACCAAAATAAAAAATTTTCTTAGTTGACCTAAGTAGGAATTGACTTAAAAATATGTTTTATGTTACTTGTTTTCTATCGCTTTGGCACCATCAAGTAGTCGAGGTAGTCTAGTAGTCAGGGTCCCAAATTCGGGTTCGGCGTTGTCGAGAAGTGGGTTCGAGTCCTGATGCCACTGAAGATCTACCGTTTGGAGAGGCTGATGTACGTTAAATCTATTGTGACTGAAAGTCTTTCACGTTGGTTTGGAGTGGATATTAGGAGAGTGAAGCGTTAGCTCAGGCATCGTACTCGTCAATTGATCGTGGATCAGAATTACAAGCTCCGTCGCCAATAACCCTCACTTTGCTTCAAAGTGTGGCGTTTATAAGCACACACTTTCTTAACATCCATTAATTTTCCTTACTGTCAGTTCAATAGTCGGGCATTTGAATGGGAGTGATGCCCATAGATGGCACAATTCTTGTTTGTTTAAAAATCTCGAAAGAGGTTTCTCGTCGTCACCCGTCAACCGACATTTATGCCAGTGATGCTGTACTGGATCAAGAGATCGATTTGGTTATTTATTACATTTGCTCCAAATTTTAATCTTCAATACATTGTCGAGGCAAAACATTATGAACATCTACTCAATAACGCGTTGCACCCCTTTTGTCCTGCAACTCGCCTTGGCATGAATGCCATAAGTTATTGGTAGATGATTGGAGACAGATTGTACCAAATATCCTAGCAGTGGTCTCGTAATCAAAATATTCCGACATTGAGGTGTTTGATCGCTGAGTTGACTTTCTACTAAAACCCAAATTTTCTCTATCAGATTAAGATCTGGTGACTTAAATGTCCAGAACATTAATGGGAATTCATCATTATGCACCTAAAACCCCTCCAACGTAATTCGAGGCTTAGCGCATAGGACTTCCTTTTGCTGGAAGATTCCTTTTCCAGTTGGGAAGACAGACGTTATGTAAGGGTGGAACAGATCCACAATTATGCTTAGATCAGTCTACAGCTTTCATAGTCTGTTCTATTACATCTAAAGGTCCCAGAGTCCTCCTATAACATCCCTCAACACATAATAACTCTCCCACAAGCGTGTATATAACCTGCTGTACATAGGGACAACAATTGTTCATTTGGAAGACAGCCTGGCATGACCATCGACGTGAGGAATGAGAAATCATAATTCATCCGACCAAATAACTCTCTTCCCCTTATTCGTGGTCCAATCTTGATGTTCTTGGGCCCATTGCAGACGCCCCGTTGACACTAACACTTGATCAACAGAGGCACTTGAGTGGGATTTGTGGTGTAGCCCCATATCCAACCGTGTCCACTGATCTGTGGACACTTGTAAAACACTTGTAAATGGACCTGCATTGTATTGGGATGTGAATGAACCCACTGCCTGACAGCGATTTTGCTTTACTCTGCTGGAAATTCCTCGACATTCTTTGTCTTTGATGATGCGTGGATGTCCAACAGATTGGCCTCTACTTCTGATTTCACCGTCATTTATCCATTTGACATAAGTACTAAAAATGGTGAAAGCCTACCAGTAATGCTGTTTTGGAAATACTCGTTCCGATCTTTGTAGCATTACAATCTACCTGTCAAATTCACTTAGATCAGCAGCCTTTCCCATTACTCGTAAAAGTAAGAGCAAGAACGATTCCTTATCTTCTCAAGCAGCAATCAAACACCTTTTCTTTTAATCACGCGCCCTCCATCAGTGGCGTAACGTACACCCCCGCAACCTATCACACTGCGGGGGGCAGGGTTCTTGGGGGCCCAAAACGGACTTTGCAGGGAGGCCCAAATGTTCTCCATTACGCCACTGTCCTCCATATCGTCCAGACGAGTTCAGTGAAAGATGTTGTGGTGTTTATAATGTTTTGGATAGGCATGTATATTGATCAACAAGCCTAGCGTGATATGGTTGGGCATTAATATTCATTATTCTGAATCCATCTCTAATAGCATTGATATATAATGAGATATACGGAGCAAGGATATTGATTTGAAATTTCGCAGTAGTCCGAAGTACTCTACGGAGTAAACATGCTCGTCAGTGTGACCATCAAGAGACGTACTACTCCTTTATATATGTATCTTCCAATAATGTTATATCAGTAGTATCTAGTGCCTTGTTCTCCAGATTAGCACGTGACCTGAACTATTCTCCAAATTAAACTGGGAATCATCTGTGAAGAGCTAGAACCCCTGTAGGCGCTATTTTGTCGTGACTAGCTCGTTGGATTGGCCGGTATTTTGGCCTTTGCTTCAGTTGTTAAATACAATTTGTAAACATTAGTCATCATTTTGTTTAGTTCTTAATTAAACGTTAGAAATGTTTTCTTTCAACACGAATGCAAGCTTTTCATTTTAAAAGGACCCTTTTAAATCGGGAATAACTAGTTTATTTCTTCCACTGCTTCAGCAATCTTTTGACACAGTTCTGTTAAATTTTCAATGGATTTAAAAAGTTAGAAGGCAAAAACTTCAAACATTTAATTCATAAAATATTACAATTTTTCCGTTTTATTTTTAAATTTATTGTTTAATTTGAGTTATACACTCAAGAATGAGCTTTTTAAAATAAAGTCCTTTTATAAAAATAAATAAAATGGTATGGTTGGAAAAGTAGTATGTGTTGTACCATTTTGGAATCCTAACTAAATATATCATCTTTTGAATATACTTGCTCAGGGTAGTATGTAATATTTTTCCTTTTATGGAGAGTCAAAGTTAGGGGACATCATTTTTTGAGGCTACTTTAATTTAAGCTAAACCAGAAAGTGTTTTGCTTAATTTGGTACTGTAAGATCACTCCAGTGAAAAACATCACTGGAAAAATCTGTAAATTGTGGTCATAGCACCTAATGATGTGACGGAGGGTGTCAATTTTCCAAATTTTCATAAACATGCTAGTCTTTTCTTAACCAAGTGATCAGGAATTTTTTTTAATCTTTCTCAGAAATAAGCACCAAAATATTCATAAAAGTACTTTTACATAAAATAAAGGGATATAAACAGCCTTTTTCTCCCGATTTTTCATCTTTGTAGCTCTTTGGAGAGACAAAAATAAAAGCATCAGAACATCAACTTACGTTGCACTGAGATTCAAAACGATTATTTAGTGTGAGCCTTAAAAATGCAAATTGATTTTTCTCTTTCAAAAGTGTCAGCTTCATAAATCATAAAAAAAAAGATAAAGATATGATATTTCACGAAAAGCGAAAGAAAATCTATTTAATTTGAACGAAAAAAAAAAAAAAGGAACGCGTAAGTTAATCCCGTCTGTGTTCACTTTTCGTGTATCGTATGGCATCGTCCTTTTGTTGACGCAGCATACCATTAGTCATATTTACTTCCGCATGGAAAGAATTGGCAACGAGAGATATTTACACAGAAGCATTAAATTACAACCACCTTCATGAAAATAAATGACTAAATCAACCTTCTTGAAAGAAGTGTGCTCTGGCGTAAGAAGAAAAAAAAGAGTAACGGTATTTTCCATCTTTGTTTTTGTTTTGTAAAAGTGCTTGTAAACCGCAAAACTTCCGATACGCCTTCTGCTTCTTTATAAACGTGTTTTGGTATTCTTTTTTATTTATGGAAATGTTGACAGAATCGTAGGTGAAAAAGGTAGAATTATTGCGTTAGTCAAAAGGGGAAAAATATTGAAAAGAAAATTTTAAACATGCATATTCGTTTCTGCTTACTTGTTTCTTTTCTTTTATTTTTCCTTTTTTCACGTATTCTTGCGAAGTTTTGTAGATTCTAGAGTTTTAAGATTCCTTTAAATATTTATGAAATTCCTCATAGCTTTCTCCGTTTTATTTACATTGATGGTAACCTGTAATTGAATCACCTCAATTAACAAGTAATATAAAGAAAAATTAAGCCAATTTCTGCTCAGGTCAACAAATAAAAATTTTTTTGGTTACTTTTTATTAATTACAATTAATATAAATATGTATATACACATAACAGAATCACAATATTAAGGTATCCGACTACGTTTGGAACCGTGATTTTAAAAAAGCGCATAAATGGATAATTTTCATGATATTTAATGTCACTTAGATTAGAGAATACATGTATAAAATTGTTTTAGGACATTTTGACAAAAAAAAAAATGTTTAAGTACAATATTTTAGCAAAAAATTAACTTAGAATAATTTTTCCAAATGTTCTCCTTCTGTGAAAAATGCTTCTATTATAACAATATTATGCCTGTGTATATAGCTAAGACCTCTGTACAGAGGCTCAACTAGAATTTTTGAAATATATAACTTAGAAGTGGGTTTGTCCCTGTTTTACGACAACCGAGGGGAGAAATTTTAAGAAAAAAACGCCGATAATTATTTCAATGGGTTGTAACTCTGAAAATAATGCGAATTTTTCAAAAATTCTAGTTGAGCCTTTGTACACAGGTTTACAGCTATATACAAGCAAAATATTATTATATATAGAAGCATTTTTCAGAAAAGGAGAATATTTTGAAAAAAATTATTCTAAGAAAACTTTTTGCAAAATATTGTATTTTAAAATTTTTTTTTTGTCAAAATGCCCTTAAAACAATTTTATACATGTATTCTAATCTAAGTGACACTAAACATCATGACAATTATCCATTTATGCGCTTTTTTAAAATCACGGTTCCGAACGTAGTCGGATACCTTAAATTAGAGATTACAGAGGTAATAAGAAATTTTTTTAGGATTTTATAAAAATTTTGCCAATATTCAATTTGCTCTCTTATCCCATCACTTCTGACGTTGAAACAGCCCCTGAACAGCGGCAGCTTGAACTTATAGACTTACAGTTAGATAACAGAGTGAAAGAAATGTTTTATGTTATGACATTAATTAATTTCTACAAATCTTTGCTGAAAAATTTCCATGTATGAAGAAATTTGCTGGGTAATTGTTATTTATATTTGTGTCGATATATGAGCCGTTTATTTTGAAAGTGGCCTAAGTCCATTTATCTTCAAATCCAGATATTTAAGGGTTTGCGTTTCACGGTTCAATTACTAAGCTAATTCTGAAAACTTATGTGTCAAGAAATTATAATATTTGCTCGAAATATAAGCAACCTGAAATGCTTTACTGATAAATAACATGAAGTTGTACCCGTAACCATAGTAAGCGGAAAAAATTGAAAAATGGAGTTAAGCCACTTTCAAAATAAACTGCTCATATATATTTGCCAGCGAAGTTTTTCTTGCATGAAGATCAGCAATAGCAAATATAGATGCAAGTTGGTTGAAATTAACTTGCAAGCTGTGATGAGAATTCAAACAAGAAATCTCACTCTAGATTTTAAAAAAAATAATCGCAGAAAAGAGTGACAGCATACATTTGTCCCGTTAAACTGATTTTCTGTAATTAGATGTTTTTGCAACTATAGATGATATGAAATTAGCTCAATAAAAATAAATTGAATAAAACGGTCACTATATACTTCATATCAGTTATATTTATTGTTTTTATTATGATTGTAATCATTTCAAGACTTATGCATCAGAGTCTTCACCATTGACTTTACGTGATGAGGAAGCTTTGGGAATTTTCGAGAGAAAGATCTTGCGCTGCATTCTTGGTGGGATTTAAGTGAATGGATCATGGGGAAGAAGATCTACAAAGTTTACAAACAACCTGACATTGTAAAATTTATCAAATTACAGAGACTTAAATGGGCTGGTCATCTGGCTAGAATGGATCAAGATCGTTGCTGCAAGAAAATCTTTCTGGCGAAGCCTACGAGAAATAGACCTCTGGGCAGACCCGTTAAGAGGGATTGACTGGGTCGAAAAAGACCTAAATATTTTTAAAATAAAAATCTGGAAAACAGTTGACAAAAGTAGAGATGCCTGGAGAAAACTTCTGGAGAAGGTCAGGGCCCACCCAGGGCTGTCGAGCCATTGAAGGAAGAAGAATCATTTCAAAAAGATGCAGCCCTCTGGTGTCCTCTGTTCACAGAATGTGACCTTCGAGCCAAAACAAGTCGCTCACCCCTGATTTAAGGAGTTTCACATATGATTTATGGTACTTTCGAACAAGACCATGTTGGCTTTACCAATTCACAATTCCTACAAAAAAGTTAACGGCTCTCTGACACTTTTGGGTAGGCATCACCAAACTCGTACCTTCATTTAGGACCAGAAAACTTTTACTGAATATCATTGGTGTGAAGCAAACCAGGTTTCCTAATTTCATACCCTTAAATGTTTGGATTTGACTGTCATGAGATTTCAAGAGACCTTATTTTATTTTTGGACTTCTTGCAGATCTTGGTTTCATGGAGTTTGTGAAACATAACTCTACCACCCGAGATTAGAAACAAGAACATTGTGATGGTGGTGATTAAGAAGGTAACTTGACTCTCGGAACATATTTTCAAGTTCGAAAAAAATCACCATTAATTTAAATTATGTGATTATAATACAGGGTGTGATTCATCAAGAATTATACACTTTCCAGATACTGTAAAACAGTAACAGTCAAAGACAGGCACCATCTCAATGAACCGTAAGATTGAAATGTACTTCTAAGTTTGTGTCTAGCCCCTGACGTGACGGAGCAATAGTGGGTATACCACGTCACTAGTCAACAGAAAACGTTGGAATCTGCAGTAAAGAAGACTTTTTGTGATTTTAATTTAGCAAAATGACATCCGCAACTGCTGTGCAACAGAATTTTCGATCATGTATCGGAAAAGAATATTCAGCTATAAAATCTATCCAATAATGGTATGAAAAGTTTAAACTTAGGCTGTCTGCTCTAAAGTAAAAATTCTGGACGAAGCTGCAACAACGTATTACAGCCGCTATTGATGGACGTGTACCCTAATACACGTTTGAGCGGAAATGGATTACTGGCTCGATGTGCGTCGTGCTACTAAGTGTTCACACACAGAACATCAAAGATTGTCTCAAACAAAATGATACCATACAATTTTGTTACATGCGACGTATAATATTTTAGATTGTTTTTGATTTATAGTGCATTTAAACTGCATACTTCTTTATGAATCACCTGTTTTACACGAAAAAATAGTTCTGTGTACTGTTACATATTATGTGATAAAAATATAAAAAAATCCTATATGCCTTTTAAAATAGAGAAACATTTTATAAGCACTCGATTTTTCAGTTGAAAAAACCCTCAGAATCAGCTAGCGTTATAATACATACAAAACGAAATATGAATCATATTTTGTACGCAGAATTTGAGTTAATTCAGGTAGAAAAGAAATAAAATGTGTTATTCTGTATAAATGATACATAAATTAAAATATAATAGTCCACCTGATCACACTTAGTTAATTATTTGTCTTGGAGATTTAAGATCTCCTAATAATTTGATTGCTCCTTCGGCTTATAATCTTGATTGATAGCAAAGTTATTGAACAAAATATATAAAATTTAGTTTTTTTCATAACACTATCTGTTCTTTCGAGTTCCAAATTTCACCTGTGACCTTAGGGTCATGACAAAGTATATAAATTGTTTTTGTTTATATATATACACCGAGAAAATATCCACTGTTCAGCAAATAAATTCTGGATCATAACCTCTCTTCGTTTTTCTCTGAACTCACATCTCGACGCTGAACCCTCTTTCAAACTGCCTCCAGGGTTGTTGATTCTGGAATTAAACCCAAGTACTACTCCTAGATGGACATTCCTCTAAAGGGGAGAGGGGCATCTCTGTAATTCAGTCACATCGCCCTTAGTCCTTAACCTCCCTGACGGTCATCATGTCAGAGTGGCGAACATAAGAGTGTGTTTTGCAGGTTTAAACCACTACTATAGCAGAAAACATTTTTAATTTTTAGCATTCAAATCACGTCTCGGTGCTTTCGTCTATATTTTAAAAAATATATAATCCCTTCTGTGACAGATGTCCGTATATCCACTGCCTTACACCCTTGTGAGACGAGTGGTGATTTTGAAATAGAACGGACACGAATCCCAGGAAATAAAAGGGGGGTAGTAGAAGAAAAGGAATATCTGTTGAAAATGACTAGATTATCCGAATTCCCCAGACTTTATATTATCCACTGAAGTCGATATACTGCTCAGATTATCGTCTCAGTCTCTCAGCATGTCCATTGGTCTATGACGAATCGGGGGTTATGTCCAGAATATTACTCGTTAGGAGATTATTCAGTATGCATCTCTCCGACAGAACTAAAGTGACTGCTTTTTGAAGTGTCTATGATAGATTTACTAATACCCAATAGTATAAAGTTATTTTTATTTATGGCGAGATAGTTTCTGATCCCTAAGAATTACAGTGTTCCAGTTATTCAAATTAAATTAACAAATTAGAGAAAAAAATATGCAGAACAGCAAATATATATATAATAAAAACTAAGGGGAAACGGCTGAAAATGAATTGAAATAGCGGGAAGGGTTTAATCTGGACAATCCGGCTACAGCAAAAGTGTTTAGGTAAAAATTTGGGGAATTTTTATGAGAACAGACTTAGGAATGGTAGGAAGCAAACTCATTGATTATCAAAAACGACTTTTTTTTCTTTTTCTTTTTTTCTCGTTTTGGAGAAGTAGCAAAAATAGATTTTTCACTCAAGGGAAATCAACGAAAATTTCGAAATGAAAGTGAACTTAAATAATTTTTTTTTGAAAAGCCCTTTATTTAAAGATAAAAAAGCAATCAGTTAAAATGTTGCGAGGCCCATCGAAATTAGGATCTGGGGTATAATTTTTCATATCCAAGAAGAGTGAAATTTGAGAATTTTTTGAAGAAAGCTCAAAGAGCTATTTTTCGTATAATTTGCCTGATAGTAGGTATTTTGCTTGTTGTTCTGAGAAAGGATTTCCTCATGAACTAGCGAACATTTAAAATTTGTCTTATGATTGTACATTTTGGAATTTTTCAAGAAAATTAAAAAGTCTTTACTGCATGGTCTCATACTGAGGTGGCATAGGCCAACACTGGCCTGAGGATCAGAATGTAGACAGGCTTTCGTTTCCTCTATTTAATAATGTAATTTTGCTGGAAATTTTGTGCATTTATAAATTATTTTTGTATGTATTATGTGTTGATTAAATAACAGAGTAGAGTTTCATATAGAATGACACCAAAATACATGGTGCGATTTGGAACAGAGCATGGCATTATTTAAATAAATGCACGGAATTTTACGTTTTGCTGAAAAAATACTTCTCCAGTTTTTGTGGCATATGAAGCAGTTTTCCGATCGTTGTACTAAGGAGGAGAGCTAGTTGTTCATTTGAATTATATGAAATATGAATTATATAGAATTATATGAAACCTATCATATATTTGGTTTTCAGACAGTATCGCTATGCAATCTGTGTAGATGCAGGTAAAAGCTTTGGATTTGAGTACGCCGTTGACATGACTTTTGGGAGTATATCTCCATTGGGTTGGCCTGGCTGCTGACAAGGCCTGCCAGCTCTACGTCCATGCTAGAATGGATGGCGACCACCTGCTCCAATGCACTGGACTCGATAAATACCCGACTGACATTGTCGCCAGTCGGTACTGAGAGGGTCGGCGTCAAATGGTAAAGATGCTAAGCACGGGCGTTGGATAAATAATATAAATAACCTTTTTTAGAATTAATCTTTATGCAAGCATGCTTACATCTTGAAACAGAAATATCGGTTGATGACTCAACAGGTTGGAAGTGTCCTTTCTAGGTTTTAGGATCAGAATCATTGAAGATATTTTTCAAGCACTAGGAATATAATTCAAATTGACCATATTATTTATGAAATAGCAGTGGCAAAATTGTTAGAACATTAAGTTTTTCAAGTATTTTATTAGCAACTCCATCTCTCCCCGGAAATTGTTTAATTTTTTTTTTATCTTTTTAATGTAATCCAGAATTTCTATATAACGGTAAGAGTATTTATTGGAAAGTAATTATTGTCAGTAGAGATGGATTCGTTAGCAATCAAGTTGTCAAATATATGTTTAATTGTTTTACTTTTCAAGAAAATCAGCTAATATTTATGATTCGTCTTTGTCGCTAAGTGCGATAATGTTTGAGCCTCTAAAGGCGGTGATGCGGGAAGCTTTTTTATCAGAAAACCTTGGTGGTCCTACCAAAAAGAACAGTTCTCGGTATTCAGAGAGATCAAGGTTTCTTTCCATACTTTTTTGTCTGCAAATGTGTAGTTTGCTTCTGATTTTGTTTTCTAGTCCCTTTTCATGTTTGCGCTTAGGGTGTCTGGTAAATTACTAGGTTTTTCTGGCCTTTCTCCTATTTTTTTTAATCAGTTTTTTTAGTAGCTCTCTTTGAAAAAAATGGTTGATCAGGATAGTAGACTGTTTTTGAGGTAATTTTATTGACTTCGTAAGATTAGTAAGTGTGCTTATATTTTGGTATCAATATCGTCACTGCTTTGAGAATTTCAATTTTAAAATTATCTTTACTAAAATATCGAAATATGTTTACTTAAGGTATCCGACTACGTTCGGAACCGTGATTTTAAAAAAGCGCATAAATGGATAATTTTCATGATATTTAGTGTCACTTAGATTAGAATACATGTATAAAATTGTTTTAAGGACATTTTGACAAAAAAATTATTTAAATACAATATTTCGACAAAAAATTAACTTAGAAAAATCTTTTTTTCAAAATGTTCTCCTTTTATGAAAAATGCTTCTATTATAATAATATTTTGCCTGTATATAGCTCAGACCTCAGTACAGAGGCTCAACTATGATTTTTGAAAAATTCACATTATTTTCAGAGTTACAACCCGTTGAAATAATTATCGGCGTTTTTTTCTTAAAATTTCTCCCCTCTGTTGTAAAACATGGATAAACCCATTTCTAAGCTATATATTTTAAAAATTCTAGTTGAGACTCTGCACAGAGGTCTGAGTTATTTACAGGCAAAATATTATTATAATAGAAGCATTTTGTACAAAAGGAGAATATTTTGAAAATGGGTCATTCTATGTTCATTTTTTGTCAAAATATTATACTTAAATAATTTTTTATTGTAATACTATTCTTAAAACAATTTTATATACATTTTATAATCTAAGTGATACTGAATATCATAAATATTATCCATTTATACACTTTTGCAAAATCACGATTCCGAACGTAGTCGGATACCTTAAAGCAGTGCTTCTCAAACTTTCAATACTTACGACCCAGTTTTTAATCATAATTTTCATCGCGACCTCCCACCATACAATAACAATATATTGAATGCAATGATAATGTACTTTGATATAAAGCTACAGTATGATTTTAATTATAAACCGTACCAATTATCAAGGTAGGTATTAAATATAATTTTGTAAATGACAAGCCAATGGGAGACACTAGTAATTTAAGGTATCCGACTACGTTCGGAACCGTGATTTTGAAAAATCGCATAAATGGATAATTTTCATGATATTTAGTGTCACCTACATTAAAATACATGTATAAAAGTTTTTTATAAGGACATTTTGACAAAAAAAATTATTTAAATACAATATTTCGGCAAAAAATTAACTTAGAATGATTTTTTTTCAAAATGTTCTCCTTTTGTGAAAAATGCTTCTTTTATAGTAATATTCTGCCTGTATATAGCTCAGACCTCTCTACAGAGGCTCAACTAGAATTTTTGAAATATATAACTTAGAAGTGGATTTATTCCTATTTTACGACAACAGAGGGGAGCAATTTTAAGAAAAAACCCCAATAATTATTTCAATTGGTGGTAACTCTGAAAATAATGTGAATTTTTCAAAAATTCTAGTTGAGCCTCTGTAGAGAGGTCTGAGCTATATATACATGCAAAATAATAATATAATAGAAGCATTTTGCACAAAAGGAGAACATTTTGAAAAAAGATTATTCTAAGTTAATTTTTTGCCAAAATATTGTATTTAAATAAAATGTTTTGTCAAAATGTCCTTAAAACAATTTTATACATGTATTCTAATCTAAGTGACACTAAATGTCATGAAAATTATCCATTTATGCGCTTTTGCACACACACAAAATCACAGTTCCGAACGCGTAGTCGGATACCTTAATAAAATTGTACTTAACATAGTATTGATAAATTAATTAGAAAATACATTGTGCAGTATTAATACCTTTATAGGTATATTATATCAGTGTAAATGTTTATTTTATTTACTATGTCATAATGTATTTTGTTTGCTTCCTTTCAGAGTAGATTTGTAATTCTGTAAGAATTCTGTCTTTCAGAGTAAATTTGTAAATCTGTTGTTTTCGAATTTTCGATTTGCTTGCCCCTCCCCTCGTAGGTTTATAACGCTCCCCTAGGGGAGCGCTCTCCACAGTTTGAGAAACGCTGCTTTAATGAAAGTTTATTAGTCTGTTTTTAACTATGGAGAAGGCAACATTATATATTTATTCGTTGGGTAAAATAATTTAATTGGATTATGGTCTTAGATATGTGTGTGTGTGTGAGAGAGAGAGATCAGGACAAGGGAAAATTTGACAGAAAGCCAAGTTATATTTTTTGTAAGAGCTAGATCAAGAGTAGAGACGGTAACACAGCCGAACCTGGTGTGTGTGAGAATATACTTTCTAAGCAGTAAGTTTTAGCATGTTCTGTTCGTTTGTTACTTCTCGTTTTTATGTTAGCATATTCCCAAGTGGATAATTTGCATTCAGATCACTTCACAATATCATTTAATTTCCTAGTCAGAAAATGTTATTGAATTTCATTCGGAAGAGAAAAATTAGAACAGTAGGAGAGTATAATGAAGTCACAAAAACTGTTCAAAATAAATTTAGTTCTCAGTTACATCCCATCTCTGAATTCAATTCTTTGCATGGAGATTAAATTTCTTTATTTCTAGGGGAATGCGATCATCCGTTTATCAAAATTTTTCTTATGTTCGTTTTTGTTGTTTAAGAATAATCTGCATTCCAGGAACACTGATGTACTCCTCTTCGTGGACTTCTTTTATCCTCAAATCTAAATGGACTTTCTATTTTTTTGACTTTTCTATTTTTTTTACAACGGAACAACTCAATTAGAGCAATCTTATGGGATCTAGTGATAGAGATGCTCCTTATTCATTAAAATAAAGTAATATGCTTAAGCCATTTTGATGTATTAGGATGTGTTAATATTAGCACAGGATAATATATCTTATACTATATCTGGTCACGAGAAATTCAATAGGTAATTTTATGATGAATAATGAATTCCTAGAATTTTTTTATTGAAGCAAACTATCTATATCAGTGAGTAGGAGTAGTCTCAAAGAGTCTCCAAAGGTATTTTGCTGGAGTTATAGTTTTTCTACAGTTTTTCGTGTCGATACTGATTTTATAGTATAAAAGCAACCAAATCTCGTCTGAGCATATAGATATGTTTAGGCATATAGAAGCGTTAGATATAGATAGACATAGGAGTATAGGTACGTTATATGAGTAGAGATATGTTTGTATTTCTTGTTTGCCATTGGAAAGGGTCCAATGAATTCATATTGTATATTTCTAAGAGAATATTTTCTTTGCAAATTGGGTTTAACAATTCATCCTGCCCTTTCCCGATCTTTTTGATTTGTACATTATACATCCGTAGCACACAAAGTGGGGGAAGGTTCGGAACATTGCCTTCGATTCTTTTTTAGATTGATTATAATCTTATGTAGATAGTACAGTAAAATTTAACTAAGTAATTGTTATTAGTGATTTATTTTAAAAATGAATGCTAATTATTTTTATTCAATAATTTAATTTTTTACTTTTCTTTCTTCCCGACAATCAACAAAATCAAAAGAATATGTTTGGAAGTGTATTGAGGTATGTGAAAAGAGAATGGTGAACTTTCGACCCTCGATCTCTCTCCTCCCCCTTTGAAAAGTTCCTGTGTGCGTGACTGATACACATTCCACATAATTTACTAAAATATTGTCGATTTGAAATAAAATTTCGGGGATATAGAAATTTTGCTTAAAAGTGTTTTTGTTTTAGAAGCTGCAAAATGAACTATATTATGAATCCGCCGAACGAATTATTTTCTCAAAGCTTGATACATCATTAGTAATTCTCAAGCGTCTACTTATTTATAGGCACAATATATTGTTTGACTAGGTATTTGTGTTTTTCATCATTCCCAAAACCTTTAACATCTTTCCATGCTCGTTTTCTTTTGAGCAACTGCAATTGTTGTTGTTACTTCACCTAGTGAGTGAGTTATTGTCAGAACATTATTGCCACTTAGGTGGTCTGCATGCTCCATGCATTACCGAGTCTATGAATTATTTCATAATCAAACTTTTCGAATTCCTGTGCCCATCTTGCAGTTTTCGGTGGTAATTCATTTTACTTAATGTTTTGTAGAATGCTTCACAATCTCTCATGATTTATTCCCAATAATTAATTTCTAGCATTTTTTAAGAATAAAAGATATTTTAGAAGTGTAAGTATTTTATGGTCTGCTTAAAATTATCTTAATAAAATATAAGTTGCATAAAATTTCAAATACGTCTAAATTGGATAATTATTTCTATGTTTTTTTGAAAGTATTGAATGCTCCTAAGTGTGTGAATTAAAACTCTTTCTTAGCTTTAAGAATTTCCAAATTACTTATTAATGTTTTTATCCTGGAAATAATTAAAATGAATCATATAAAATGGAACATACCGTTAAATGCCAATGAATTAGATTTAAAATGTTATGTCAGGGACGAAGCCAATAGAAACCAATTTCTCTGTTTAGATATGTATAATTAATTGTTCTTGTTATTTTATGCTGCGTTAATAGAAATGCATATTGGGTTTGATTAAAATAGGATGAAGAAGATTAGGCAAATACTTTTATAAAAATGTAGAAGAGTTACACTTTGAAGAAAACATAAGATGGAATGTGAAAATCAACAAATAAGACTTCAATAACATCTTTTACGGAGAATAGAGACAATTCAGAGATATTCCAAACAAATGAATTAATGATTCTGGTAATAGACTGCTAAAGATTACTTTGACCATTACTAAGATCATTGATACTAATGGCTAAAAGGAACATCCAAATGGATTGAGTAAAGGATAACAAAAGAGTTATAATGTAGCTTGCCTATCAGTAATTTATATGTTGGAAGACCAAAGAGCTGTATGTGATTGTTTGGAGTGAAAAAAAAGTTCTTATTTATAAATTCTTTGTCCCCAAATTTTTTAGGCGTCTTAGAATTTTATAAGAGTTAAATACCTGCTATATTTGTAAAAGGCGTCTGGATGGCATACTTTTATTCGGCACTACCCTTGCACGCCCAAGATTGCGGATTCGACCTCGGCCCAGGTCAGTGGATTTTCATGAGGAAAAAAAATTTGGCAGCGTCCATGTCGGATGCTTATGCGGCATTTAAAAGATTCCTTTATTGCCTGTTTGGCTTGGGTGCTCTCTGGGGAGGAAACTGGCATCAAAATTACTTGCGGTGATTGATATACCACCTATACGGTGCCACTCAAAAAAGAGATACCAGCTCCTGGGAAATGTACTGGGTCTGCAATGGTATAAATACTAATTCGAGGCCCCGTTAAAAATATTTATACAAAATAAAAAAGAGCATAGTTTCAAAAAAGATAGAATTGGGATTCACAGACAGGTAATACGAGGTGGCGATATGGAAGCGTACACACATTATTAAGGTATTTCTGAGATTGCTAAGAAATAAAGAAGAGCTTCTCTCTTTTAGGTATGCTATGTGATAATATTTCGACTTAAGGAACTGTAATACATCATTGTACCCATACTCCTATTGTGATGAAATTTAATGAATTTAACTAATGGATCGATTTTTTTATTCAGGCAATTTAAAACCAATTGAAATTAGAAAGGCACATAAGAGCTTAGAATAACATCCTTCAACCACTGTTTATTATTTTGTTAGAGCTGGAAAATGAGCTACAACGCGAATAGGTTTTATTACCATGAAAGCTTTTAAATAATTTAATGAAAAGCATCTAAGAAAACAGTGCCACCCAGAGTGATTTATACTACATTTATTCGCAATTGTATGGGGTAAAAATTGTGCCACATGTTTGATTTTATACTATAGAAATGTTTGCGTGTGTGTGTGTGATGCCACATAATATTTTTTTAGATTGCTAAACGCGATAATTTATGATTTGAACAAGGAACTATTTTTTAAAGATGTAATGATCGTAATATTCCTGTATTCCCACCAAGAGTATCTATAGAAAATTCACGTAGTTATGTAACCTCATTAGTGTAAGCATGCAGTTTAAAATTGAGTTTTTAAAATAGGTTTAGCATTGAATTGAAAAGATTAGTTTTATATTTCTTATGAAAAATTAAGAAAAAAAGGGAAATCAAGAATATTTAAACAATTTATATATGTATATATATATATATATATAAAACATTTTAGAATTTTTGGTTCATTAAATGATTTATTGTTATCTTCAATGTCCTAATGCAGGCATAAGAATCTTGTCTTGGCTAGCGGGCCAGATTTTGGAAGAGGTGGATACCTGAAGACCACACCCTTTTAAAATGATTGCGTTCATTATATAAAAATAATAAACATAGTTTAAATAAAATATTGTGGTTTTATATTCGATCTGCCATTATTTATTTATAGTGCAATTTTATTATACGCCTTTATTTATAGGGAAAATTTTATATTATCTATGGCTGCAAGCATACTCAATTTTAGAATCAGTTTAATGGGACAAATGTACCCTATGTCACACTTTTCTCCATTTTTTTTTTTCAATCAGGAGTGAAATTGCTTGTTGAAATTTTCATCACTGTCTGCAAGTTTATGTCAACCTACTTGTACTGTTACTACTATTTACTGTTGTTGATTTACATGCAAGAGAGACCTTGCTCATAAATATATACGGACTAAAATATGAACAATCATTTCCTAATAGATTTCTTCATACATGGAAATTTTTAAGCTGATAAAAGATGTGTAAAAGTCAATGTCATAGTAATAAAAACTTCCTTCACATTGTGATTCGACTGCAAGTCAGTAAGTTCAAGCTGTACCTCCTCAGGTGCTGTATCAATTTACGCAGCAGAGAGATAACACAGCAAATTGAATTTAGACACAATTTTTTTACAATCTCGAAATCATCTTGTGCCCTCGACCTCCAATCTCTGCAGATGATCTTATAGCAGGAACATTTTCATTAAATTTGTTTTACTACTAAAGTAATTCTGTTTTCCCGCTAATGAAAAGTGCAAGACGAATCTTTGATTGCTCACGGTAAAGAAATCTCGGTTCAAAACGGATTTTCTGACCGTCTTGCCGGGCAGCAAAAAAACTCTTTGCTAGCCGCTGTTTGCTCTCCCCCTGCCTTAAGAAATAGTAAAGTGGATCTGCCAATATTATGAAAGTCTAAGCTGATGAATCTTCAATAGATTTGTTTTCTAAATTATTACGTTGAATTTGTATTCAAATAAGTAACGGTCATCTAGCATGATTGAATGTTAGATTAATTTTACTTTTTTTTTCTTCACTGTGTAAATGCAAATCATTCCACATTTTTCTAAGGAATTACATTAAAAATCTGTAAGTTTTTCCCAAAATCAATCGATGTAGTTTTCCCAGATATATATATGTTCTAATAATTTCATAGAACGTATATTATAGTATATTCAACTTTATTTCTTTATATAATTTAAATACCATCACTTATTATTAACACATTTTTATGTAATTTTTGCTTAACCTCATAAACTTTCAGTCACCCTCCCCTCGTCATAAATGTTCCAAAAAAGAGTACATTTTTATGGCATATAACTAAGCATAATACTAAACAAAACGCGAAAATGGAAGAAATTTTATTTAATTTTCATTTTTATAAAGTTTTTACAATATTTTTTTATTTTATATAATTGTGGAATACAAAACCCCTATATGTTTGCTTTTTATGACTCTGCATGCTATGTGAATAATATTTCATTTTTGCTAAAGGAATTTCTTATACTTACAAACAAAATTTCCTGTTTGTTTTTTTTTTTCAAACGGTTAAGGATTTTATGTGCGTGTGCATATACTTATGCACGCAAAATTTGAAGTATGATGTAATGCTAAGTCTTACATTGAAAATGGGGACGAAGATAATATCAACCCCCCATTTTCTCTCAAGCAACACATTGCACATTGCCTTGCCAGTCCCTGTTATTTATCAAATATTTTCAATAATCTAAATTCCTGCCTTCAATGAAAAAATTCCCGCCTTCACCCCAAGTAAAATTCCAGATGATAAGCATTTCTCTCATCACCATGAATAAACTGCTTCTCTTAAAAACACTATCATAAATAATGATACTATAAGAAATAAAAATATATGCAAATCAAAGATAGAAAAAAGAACATGTCAGTTCCCTCACAGCGTACGGATAAATTGGTTGTTTTCAGCTTTCGATAGCCCGTACTGTACGGGCTATCGAAGTTAAGGCAGCGTTTAAGCCAGTTAAGGCAGTGTTTCTCAAACTGTGGGGCGCGCCCCCTAGGGGCGCGAGCATATTAAAAAGTTGAAAACAAAAGATTATTTTAAATAATTATTAATTTATTGAAAATAAATAAAAAATACATTCCGACACAATAAAAAATTAAAAAAACAAACAAACAGCATTTAGACTGAAATAATACACTTATAAATGTATCAGTATTGCTCAATGTATTTTATAATAGTTTAACAACAGTAAGTCAAGAACAAGTGTAATAATTAACAGTGACTCCACGGACTTGTCAAAAAATTATGTGCAAAAAAAACTCTTACCTTGATAATTTTTTTGCACGGTTTATAAGTAATTCCTTAACTGCCGATTAAAATTTACGCGATTCGCTCCCCAATGCCACCGTTTTGGCACGTATGCAAGCGTATGTGGTGTATTGGGGGTTAATAAATAAGAAGATCCTCTAAATTAAGTAAGCCCTTCGCAAAGACTGCCAAGTTCATTTCTTTACATTCTAAAGCCTTCGGAATAATTTTATGGATAGCGGTGAACAGAAAAATCGTATTTCCGAAAGACGTATATATACATCCGCGGCAATTTATGCACTGGTTGAGCGAGACATTTATATACTCCGTTGGCACTTAAGAGGTTAAAGTCGTATTGTAGTTTTAGCATCAAAGTATCGTATTATCGATTTCAATACATTGTTATTGTATGGAGGGGGGACGCTATGAAAATTATGATAGAATATTGGGTCGCAAGTACTGAAAGTTTGAGAAGCACTGAGTTAAGGAGTTGAAAAGGAATAAGTACGAGTGTTTCTTCAGAAAATATTGTACCACACTATAGTATGTATTGTTTGCTTGAGAATCGACAGAAAATAAACTTCCCGAATTCCCCTTAAAAATGAAAAATATGTGCTACAAATTATGTTACAATAAGAAATAAAAATACATGTAAATCAAAGATAGAAAGAAGAAAATATCAGTGCCCGTACAGCGAACGGGTAAACTGGTTGTTGCCTGCTTTCGGTAGCCCGTACGGGCTAAAAGTATTAAAATGATCTTACGAATTCACGAAATGATGACACGTGAGTTCAAATATATTTTCTTAGACATCCAAGACTAAATTGTCTGTCTCAATGTTCTTCAGACTCACTTTAATTATATGCCATTAAAACAGTCTCAAGAGGTTCGCACCAAACCCAGACACTTCAAAATGTAATCCGGTAATCGATACTGTAGAAGCGCAAGACCTGGATAATGCATTATAACGTAAACACTGGCTGCCTTCCAAGATAATTTTCTTTTTTCGGTCTTAATTACTCTGCCACTGGAAATGTTCTGATCTTAATTTAAATGTAAATATGCAAAGTTAGAAGCATTTATCTTCAATGTTTAGAATATGTACCATTTTGGGAAATAAAATAAAAATGGATCATTTGTGTGTAATTCTATTTAAAAGATTTAGACTCTAGCAAATTATATATTTATTATTCAGTGGAAGATATTAATTTCCTTTTCGGCAAACACAATTTACATTCCATAATAGTTCCAAAGTTAAATATTCAAATGAATTCGCATAAGTCTGTAATCAGAATGAAAATAAATTTAAAATTTTGCAACGTTTTGAAAGTACATCTAATGACATGCTTTTGCTTTTTAACAAGCTTTTATTAGCTTCACCTGTATGTAACATAATATTTGAACTCAATTTTTACCTATTTTAAAAGGTCAAATTAATTCGAAATTTTGCACACTTGTCAAGGACCGATGATGACAATACAATAATTTTAAAAAAATTTTCCATTGTTCTGATCAGAATCATCAGACTTAACGATTTCCCATTTCCAGATTTGGCAACTAATACCAGATCCCATTTCCAGATTTGGCGACTAATTCCAGATTTTCCGATTAAAAGATTAAGTTACAACCTTAAAGCGAAAATGCTCATGGTTAATACAAATACAATAAACTAAAAAAAGTGTGCTTTATGTGAAAAAGGGGAGGATGAGTCAACAATTTCTTACCATAATAAACAATTGCCCAGTTTTTCTGGTACACTTTTATTGTAGATTGAATTAAAAAAAGGAAAAAAAATAAATTATAGTTTAAAAGGATTAAAAAATATGCTTTTATAGCTAATCGAACTAAAAAGTAAAAAATGATTCTTAATATAAGAATAGAATGATTAATGAAAAAATTAATGTCATTGTGATAAATGCATGTGGAGTGTATGTGCTTTGTATATATATACTACATTTTTACACTAACTCTGCATTTCGAATAGAACTAGTAAGCAATTATAACAATTGATATCGAACACTCCACGCGTTTACCCCAACGACATTAATTTTCTCGTTAATCATTTTATTCTTATATTAAGAATTATCTTTTACTTTTTACTTGGATTCACTATAAAAACGTGTTTTTTAGTTTTTTAAAACTATGATTTATTTAAAATCACGATCATTCTTTCTTCAGTAATTAATGAATGCTGTGTTACTTTATAGATAAAAAAATGTCAGAGGGGTGAAAATGCAGCATCTTAAGACTTGACAAGACATGTATAAACCCTGTTTCAATGAAATTGCCTTAAAATATAAAAGACAAGAATAAAATATGTAACAAGTGAAATAATGAAAAACCTAAAAAAATGAGGATTATGTACGAGAGAGAGAGTCATAGCAGTTGTTTCATCAAGAATTCGATTCTTCTAGACAAGGAATCGAAAACGTTGTTTTTCAAGTCTCAGAGGCAGCGCTTGAAATTAATAAAACTTACCCGTAGGCCATGTAGGTAATGCAGATGCGTTCTAAATTACCGATGGTTTGCAGCTGCCTCTCAGGGTTGGGATTATATGCAAGCCAGCTGTCTATGTTCATTTGGGTATCCAATGGGTTTGAAAGCCATGAAAAGTAAAGAAGAGATCGCTTTGAATCTGAATATATTATACAGTTGGTAACCTGCAGTTATAGTTTTTCTTATAAATGTAATAACGTCTTATTATGTTATATATTTCTTGGAAACCAGTCCATTCATTTAGAGATGTTATGCTTATTGAAGTTCTTTCTTAGAAATGTTTCATAACTATTTAGAATGGATAATGTTATTTTTTCAACGGTCGTGAGTTAGACAATGAATAAAAGATTTTAGCGAATTTTATCTTATTGAATACTTTGACGATGATTGTTAAATCTTTTTATTTTAATTGCTCATTTTTCACGTGAAGTGAAGACTACATTAGGCAAATTATTATCTTGATTTCAGTGGGATTATAAAATTTGCAGAACAAGGACGATGCATTACACCTGAAAAAATTTGGGAAAGGTATAGATCTGAAATAACTTCATAAGTACTTATATACACTCATGGACAAAGAAATTAGTCCACCAAGAAATAACTGCGGGATCGTAACGAAAGTTATCATTAAGGTACATGATGTGCATGAATGTGTAAAAGATTAGAAATGCAGCGTAATTGCGCATTACGTATAGCAGGTAGAGGGCGTTTAACGTCGTTCTCCGTGGAGTATAAAACAGGTAATCAAAGCTTGTTTGAGTGTCCTGAATCGTTTACAAAGAAGGGCTGAAGCCATTACGCCGTTTTCGAGGACAATATGAGCAGCTGTCGCAGTTTGAGAGGGGGAGAATCATAGGCATGTTGGAAGATGGTTGTCAGCTAGGCGAGTAGCTCGTCAATTAGGCCACTCTGATTGAGTTGTGAGGAGGTTTTGAGACCAGTGATCCGAGAGATGCATTTACACGAAGACCAGGCTCAGGACGCCCTCACAGACCAGTTCGAGAAGACGGCCAACAGTTGTAAGAAATGCACAGCGTACAGCCAACTGCTTCATCAACCGTAATCCAGGACAGGTTAGCACCTTCACTAGAGGCCCTGTTCTCTCGAACCATACGAAGACGCCTGGCTGAAGGACATTTGGGATCGTGGCGTCCATTACGTGGGCTGCCCTTGACGCCCAACCATCGAAGCCTCCGTTTGGACTGGTGCCCACACGAGGAAACTGGACTGCAGTGGAACGGAACCAGTTCGTCTTTAGTGACGAATCCAGATTCAATCTCAGCAGTAATGACAATCGTGTTCGTGTGTGGAGACCCCGTGGTAAACGCATCAATCCTGCCTTAGCTTTACTGCGACACACCGCTTCCACGGCTGGTGTGATGCTATGGGGTGCTTTGCCTACAATACACATGGTCACCCCTAGTATTGATCCGTGGCACCATGACAGTCCAATGGTATGTCCATGACATCCTGCAACCACATGTGTTACCACTCATGGAATGGCTCCAAGGAGCCATTTTTCAACAAGACAATGCTCTGGCCTCACACAGCAAGGAGTGTCACAAAATTGTCTTCACACTGTTACTCCCCTTCCTTGGCCTGTCCAATCCCCTGATTTGTCTCCAATCGAGCATATCTGGTATCATTTGGGATGGCGAGTTGGACGTCCCACGGGTTTGAACAAACTAGAGGCAAGGTTACAGCAAATATGGAACGAAATGTCTCAAGACATAATACAGAACTTGTATGCCTCAATGCCCGATCGTATTGCATCGTGCATTCGCGCTAGAGGGGGTCCAACAGGGTATTAAATCCTCCGTTCTTTTGCCTTTTTCTCTGAAATAAATGATCCTTTTTCTTTGATTTTCTAATCATTTACTTATATCAAAGTAGTCATTACGTATGTAAAATTTCGTTTCATTTTGACGATCCTTCTTGGTGCAATAATTTTTTTGTCCATGAGTGTATACAGTTATATTATGAGTGCAACAAAAATTAGAGAGGAAATAACATTCAGAGGCGCAACGTTCACCCCACAAACCCCGCATTGCGGGCATCAGGATTCTTGGGGATCCAAAACCTGACTGACGCCAAGTACGTACTCTTTGTGAGATTCGACTGGGGAACCCAAGCCCTCACTTTTCAGGGGGCCCTAATATTTTCCGTTACGCCACTGACAATATTTTAAATAAGATATCGAATTTTCTTATAAAAAATTTAAATGTGAATGAAAACTTTTTACAAAAAGAGAGAGATTCTTTAGAGTAAATAATTTCTAAATAACAACGCACTAACAGTCCTTTGATGTTAATGATTCAAAAAAAATATTTTCAATCAGAAATCAATCTAAAAAATTCCTAAAATTTTAAATAATAATTTAAAATTGTTTTAAAATTAAAAAATAAAACACAATATATAAAAAAAAAAAAAAAATGGAAAAAAAAAAAACCTGACTTAATAAAATTACGTTTCCTTAAAAATTCATAGTCAAGGAATTTTCGTGCATTTGTGATTAAGATCAACCAAGGAGTATCTCAGTTAAAACACAAGTAATATAAAAAAAAATTGAATCAATTCCTACCTAGATCAACTACCTAGATCAACCTAGATCAACAAAGATCAATTTCCTTTCAGCAACTTTTTATTAAATAGTTACAATTAATATAAATATGTGTATTCATATGACAGAATCACAACATTAAGTGGTAATTAATTTTCATTAATTATCATTTAAGTATCGTATTGTCATCCAAAACAGTCATGTACATAAAATTTCAGTTCAACTGAACGCTTTAAAACGTGAGAAAAGAAACCTTTTCAAGTTTTTGACACAAGTCGCCAAAAAGGATGCCAACGTGGCTGTGTGTATTTGTAATTCTTTAAATAATTAGTTTTAATCAATTAATTTTTGTTAATTATAATTAAATTACTGTATTGTCATCCAAAATAATCATGTATATAAAATTTCATCTTAATTGAACGCTTAAAATGTATTTTATTAACGTTTGAAAATTCCACCAGGATAAATAAATAAATAAATAGAGAGTGTGAGCAAATAGTTGAAATTGAATGACAATCCTGTCTGGTCATTACATCTTAACAGAGAACTAAACAGAAATGTTACAATTGATATTAGTTTTTCGATTATTTAGTTGTAAATCCTCTCTAATAGAAGAGTTAACTGTTAAACTTGTACAGTAGTTACAAAAGAATTATCTCATTTTGTCATTCACATTAGTCAGCTGTTTCTTATATTTAAAATACACCCAACCTATTTAAATTTAAAGTAATTTGCCGGAATCTGGCACCTGTGATCAAAATTTCCATTAAAAAAATTTTAGATTTCACAAAAAATATAATAGTGGGTTTAAAATTTTTTTTATCACTACGTTTTGATCACAATCTTAAACCTGGCATTTCCCTGAAAAATGTTGGTTTTTTTTTTAAGCTCCCGTTGATTTTTCAAAATTTTTTTTTTTGATGCTAAAATATTTTGAATAAAATAAGAATTTTAATTAATATAAAATCACATTTTATATAATTATATTTTAAAATTTATTTTTATTAATTTATTAAAATTATTTTTTTATATAATTATATATAAAATTACTTTTTATATAATTATATATAAAATTACTTTTTATATAATTATAAAAAAATTACTTTTTATATAATTATATATAAAATTACTTTTATAATTATTAATTATTAAAATTAGTTGAAAACTTTTCCAGGCTTTCCTTATTGTCTCATATAAGATATATTTGAACTGTTAGAATTTTCAATTGTTATTCCATATCATAAAACTATTATGTGCATCTCATTAAAAAATAATAAATTCTCAGATCTATTTTTTTTTCAAAATACTTTGATTGCAATGGATATCTTTGATGTTTAAAATAAATTTCAGTAGGAAACATAAAAAGTAGCTCTATTTTTACCATATAATGATAGATGCTGTGTAAAAGTTAAATTTTCCAACCATGCTCTAATGGAAATACTATAAAATACTGATATTTTTATACATAAATTCGTGTTTATATTTATTGATTCGTTTCATAAATTTTCTCGCTAGTTTTTCAAATAGTCTTTGTTGAACTGTTCCTTTTCAGAACTTCTTATTTACCCTTTTCAGAGTATTTGGGTATGAGTAGGGGTAAAAGAGCCTGCAGAACAGCTCCCGGGGCCGATCGTCATACTGAAGTGGGGGGAACTACCAGAAGAGAAATTCCTCTAACCTTAAAGCCCCAAAATCGAGGGTGCGCAAAAGTTATTGCGAGTGTAAAAAATTTAGTGAGGAGTTAATATAAACTGCAATATTCTATTTAAGGGGTTAGAGCTCTCAACTCTAGGGAGCTACTGCACAAAAATTCCCCCTAACCCCTTTTAAGTCCCCAAATTTGACGGGGGAGGGCAAGGTTTTACAGCGGGGGAAAAATAAATCTAGTGGGGGTTTTAATAAAACTGTAAATTCTACTTAAGGAACAAAAATTTAAAAAAACCCTTTTTCCCTGAAACTTATGTACATTTTTGGGGGTTTTTTACGTATTATACCTTTGATAAATCGGGGTAAAAAAAACCCGTTGTCAAAGGGCCGCGATATCACCCAAATTAGTAAAAAAAATTGTTTCTAACCCCATAAACATTTATATAAAATCTTGTTTCAAAGGCAAAAAATATATATTTATAAAATCCCTTCTTTACACTACCGTTCGGGGTTTTCCAATTTTTGGGTACGCTTGTTCGATTTTGGATTTATGCTGCAAATCTTAAAAGGGAAAATTTCCCAATAATACCCTAAATTCTGTTATAAGAACGATCATTAAAAAAAAAATAGATACATGAGGGGGTAAAAGGGAAATTTTATAATATTATTGAAATTAAAAAAAAATTTATTCAGATTATCATTATTTTTTTTTTTAAAAAATACTGTACTGAAAAAAAAAAATATGTACTGAAAAAAAAAAAACATTACGGAAAATAAAAAAAAGATTTATATATTAATATAACTACGTGCCTCAAGACAAAATTAAAAAACAAAAGGAAAAAATTTTCCTAGATTTTTATCAACCAAACTCAGTGGCGAAAAAAAAAAAGGGCCAGGGGGGTACTGTGCTCATCCCAGTATATGAGACCATTGAGCGCTGAGGTGCATGAGCAGATGTCCCAATCAGGTGGTCAATCTTAAGCGACCCCCAGGTTTTAAGTCCCCAAAAAAAGCTTGGTGCTCATTTATCGACCCAATGCAGTAGGGATGAAAGGTTGAGTCCCAAACCCTTTCCCCAGCCCGGGAAATAAAACCCCGGGCCTCGGTGTGGAAAGGGGATAAACCACCCCTTCCCAAACCCCTGGGCCTAGATTTTTTTAAACCCCTTAAATTTTTAATGCTTTTTATGTATATGCACGTATTTTTATTTTACATTGTAGTTTGCACACATGTTTTAAAAAACCCCAAAATTTTTGTTTTTTTTACAAACCTATATTTAAATGAATTTTTAATATTTTTATTTAAACGTTCTTTTTTTTTAAAATTTCATCTGAAATTTTTTTTATAGTGGGAAAGGGGCGAGAGAGAATTTTTTGATGAAGGATAAATTTTACATTTACTCTAATACTTTCTTAATAGAAATAACCTAAATACGAACGTGCTTTCCAAAATTAAAATCTAATTAGAACTAAGCTAAAAAAATTTCAAATCTTTTGACAGATGCTGAAACTTTTAAAAAGAACCATTTAATTTTAGAGAACTACTTTTTTTAAAAACATTTTTTTTATCCTTTTTAAATGATAAAAAAAGGAAATTAATTAAGTTTAAAAAATGTTTTAACCTTTGAAATAGTCTAGAGACGTAATAAACAGTATTATTCAAAAAATTTAAAAATTTTACGAAAAATTAACAAAGCAAAGAATTAAAAAAGCGTTTTATTTTACGTAGTCTCAATTCACTGAAGCTAAATTTAATTTGAGCATGTCTGTAAAACTATCCTTACAGTGGAAGGATTTTTTTTGAATGAATAATTTCATTTAGAAAAACTAATTTATTTCATTACATTCAAAGTATGCTTCAATTAGATTGAAATGAATAATTAGCGAAAAAGAACATTAATTATGTTTATCTGCAACATATAACAAGAGAAAGAGAGCATCTTACATTGCATAGTAAGCACCAGAATTTTTTATTTCAGTACGATATAGAAGTGTTTTTTTTTCTTTTTCTTTTTTACTTCCCTCATGAAAATTTGCAATGAAATTTATTTTATAAATTGAAAGAATAAAGATAAGTTAAAATCTGTATGCACTGTGTATAAGCATATATATTTTTCTTTCCATTTCTTATATTTCTATTTTTCCCTTTGTCATAGTGTGAAAAGGAAAAATTAGTAGCGGAATTAAATCAAATAATGAAAATAATTTATATATTTGGTGTTTATTCGATAGTTTTTAAAAATATAAATTGCACTGAAACTTTATCATTAACGGAGTAAGTTAATGAAAAGCAAAAGTCTCTCATTTAGAAATTATATAAATTTATAAATGAGAAACAAACCTATTTTTTTTAAAACTCTGTAAGAAAATAAATATCTAAGTATATAATTTTTCGAGGAGTTTTAAAAAAAGAAAAATGCATTTCTGTGTGTGTATGTGTGTGTGTGTGAAGAATGAAATTGAGAGTACTGTTAAAGAATGATAAATACTTTTTTAAAAATCATTATAAATTTTTAACGATTGGTTTTGTAATAACAATAGAGCTTCATTAATTGATTTTCACTCTATATATATGTAAACTATCTAACATCTGTTACATCCTACAATTTCTACTTCTTTCAGACATGCATCACATTATAATCAACGAAAGATACTCATTTCTGTGTCAGCCTTTTCGGTTAGTTTTATATTGAACGGTATATATACAGTTGAACCTCCATATTACGAACTTCTATATTGCGAATTTTTCTATATAACTAACTCACTGGTGTACCTAATCCTGAGTGAGCCCCGTATCAAAATTCTTTTGGGGCTCTTTTTTGGAAAATAAATATAAATGATAGCATTAATAACACGTACTTGAAAGAGTCAAAATATTTCACATGTTGAGGTTCCTGTAGTTTGGGGCCCCGTATCATTGATACGGCTAATACAGCGGCAGCTACTCCCCTACTCTAAGTCCTGAATGTGTGTGTGTAACATGCTCACAATTTTCGGTGTGTGAACTGAACTGGAATTTCTTGTGAAGAGATGTAAAGCAGTGATCCCCAATCCCCGGGCCAATACCGGTCCATTGTCTAAATACACAATGGAAATTGTAAGGAAATATTGATTTATTTATATTTTACGTATTGTAGTGTATGTCTCAAGGGTTTGTGCGACTTTTTTTGCAAATTCCTTTATACTCCATGTTACGTCATCACTTTATATTTATTTTTTCGTGTAACAGTGTTTTGTTCTGAAGGGGAACGTATAAATACAATTAAATTAAAATTATTAAATCAAAGCTGTAATAGATGGGCGTTGTATTACACCATGTATTAGTGTAAGAGGGTCGGAAGGAAGATTAGCCCCATATAGTCAATACAAACTCTATTTATTAACAATGCTCAACAAAGTCACTAACCCGAGTTAAGAAATGCACCAATTGATAAGTATGGGAGCAATAACGCAGCAAACGAGATAATTGGAGATATAATAATAAATCGGATCACTTACACTTATTACGTTCAGGCAATACACCTTCTCATATTTGAAGATAATTTCTAAAGTAATCTAATTCAAACCGACCAAATCCAATTTAACAACTTACTGACCAAATCGTCAATCTTAATATTAATCAAATAATCTACGAAGCGCTCTCGCCTCACTTTACATTAATCCCTACTTGCTATCTTGTTAGCTTCTAACCTCTCTCTCTCTGATCGAGCTTGTAGGTTAAATCTTTAAATACAAGCCTTGATTTAAATAAAAACACGTCTTCTTTTTCGGAGGAAAGTTTTCAATAGAATAATATTTAAAGACCCATTATTCCCCAAGAATATTATTAGTAGGAAGAACACGAATAAACCCATTACAACGCAATCTTAAATATAAGTAGCCAACATCCCCCTCAGTGGGTCGTGATAAAATTATTAAATGTTGTCCGGTAGCGATAAAAAGCTTAGAGGGCACTGATGTAAAGGATAGAAGGGAAACAACCAGAAAACGGAACCAGACGGATTTTATGTGTGTCGGATATCTTTCATATTCCGACAAAACGGGCAGCTAACTTGTAGTTTGTCTACATATTCAGAAAAACCTCCCTCGCACATAAATTTAAAGTGTGAGGTCAAGATTTGACCTATAACCGAAGTTAGATTTCAAGAAACCTTTAAGTAAGTCAGCACCAGATCTCTTGTGACTGCAGGAGTTGCTTCCGTTCATACTGCCAGGATTGGTAACTAAACCTATGATTTCGACTATAATTAATCGACAAAGAATACTGTCTTTAGTAATTGGAAAGGCGTAGCCAAATTCATTCCACATGGTATCTTCAGCGAGAAAATACAAACAAATATATCAGCATTCCAGAGAACAGTCATGTTCAGACTGTGAAGATTGTTGTTAATGTATAAGGACATTTATTTAATTATAGCTTGTAAAAGCTTTATACATACCATATTTACTCGAATATAAGCCGCCCTTTTTCCCCAGTGTTAATGCTGCTGAAAATCGTGTGCGGCTTAGAACCGAAGTGGAAAAAA
The DNA here is from genome assembly GCA_019973955.1 of Trichonephila inaurata madagascariensis. Taxonomy (NCBI): domain Eukaryota; kingdom Metazoa; phylum Arthropoda; class Arachnida; order Araneae; family Nephilidae; genus Trichonephila; species Trichonephila inaurata. The sequence goes on along the minus strand of BMAV01017739.1, from coordinate 22,911 downwards.
CTCGTTGGTTGGGGAAATGAGAGCAGTTACAGGTGCATGTATGTGTTTAAAAGCTTATAATATGGGTAAAATAACTATTTATTCACTTCTTATTAGTTCATATTTTACATTTACACTACTGGTTATTAAAAATGCTACACCAAGAAAGTGATATGCTACAGACATGAAATTAAAATGACAGGAAGAAGGTGTTGTGATATCTAAATGATTAGCTTTTCTATGTATTCAGACAAAGCAGGCTCCAGTAGCGACGTGAACTCTACATTTTGTTTAAATGAGGGCATTGTTCAGCCGGGTTCTCATACACAAATTGCTTTTGAACGTTTTTGCCTTGTGAAAAATTGTTGTGATGCCTCGTATAAGAAGCAGAAATGCGTACCAGCACGTTTCTGACTTTGATAAAGGTCGAATTGTTGCGTGCCGGGATTGTGCGGTTTATCGCATCGTAGTATTGCTGCGCTCACGTCGGTCGAGATCCAATGACTGTTAGCAGAATATGGAATTGATGGGTTCAGGACAGCAATACGGAACACCGTGCTGGATCTCAACGGCCCCCTATCACTACCAGTCGGGAGCCCGTGTGGCTTTAATGGATCGTGAAGCCCCGTCATGCACCCAGAGTCAAGAATTAAGGTCATTTACAAGATAGCAAGTGTCTGCACGAACAGTTCGACCACGTTTGCAGAAGCATGGACTCTCAGCTCGGAGACCATGGCTGTGGCTACCCTTGACGCTGCATCACAATCAGGAGCGTTTTCAATGATGTAATCAACGACAAACTTGGGCGCACGAATGGAGAGGTTTAATTTTTTCAGATAAATCTAGGTTCTGTTTAGAGCATCAAGATATCGCATCCGTGTTTGGTGGTTTCGTGGTGAACGCACATTGGCAGCGTGCATTCGTCATCGTCATATTGGCCCATCACCTGGCGTGATAGTATGGGGGTGCTATTGGATATACGTCTCTGTAACCTCTTATTCGCATTGCCGGTACTTTAAACAGTGCACGTTACATTTCTGATGTGTTTCGCACCCTGAAAAACCCTACGTTTAAGCAGAATAATGCACATCTTCATGTTACTAAGAATTTGAAGCAGAAATCAGATAATTTCGTAGATTGAAGAAGAGGAAACTCAATGTAGAATCGGATGATATTGTAAATTGACGGAGCAGATATTGAGAACCAAGCGTATTTTTAAAATGTAATTTACATTCTGAAGTTAAACTGATGCTTTAGATAAAGCAATACTCATTTTTAAACTATACCGAATGGCAATAATAGTTAACAGTGGGAAAATTTAATTGTTGAATGATTCTTAAAATCCATTTTTGAATTACTATGTATATGTATATGTAAACAGTGATGCCTTAAAACGGGCATAAAAAATAGGGCCCCACCTACGCCCCTTTTTCAGGGGACAAACGGGGTGAGCCAGGATCATTAAGGAAGACTGTAAGGGGAAGTAGGAGATATGACAAAGATTTGCGTAGCAACCCATGGTCGGAAACCTCATCGCTCTGCTCTAGGTGGCGTTGTTCACAAGAACATTTGAGAAAACAGACCTGCATTACTGCAGTCATTAGAGCTGTAATCACCCACAGAAGAGAATGGAACTGTTTTACGAACACCTAGCTGGAAGATATACACCTGATTCACGGAATGGCAGAAGGAAATGCATGAAAAGCAGAAAGATTGTATCGCGAAAAGTATTCACAGAGAAATACATCGGATACTCTTTAAATTATATTCAATTTTAAGGTATGGGTCATTGATTTTTTGGCACAGGGTGGACAAAGGGACCGAACTCCCAACATGGCACCGGATTCCTTCGTGGCCCCAAAACATTTTTTTCCATGTGGAATAAAAAGCGTTCATACTTTGTCTAGTTAGAATGCGTGGTCCCCGCATTGCTAGTCTGTAAATCAAGTGCATGTCTGACTGCCCGGTGCTTGTAAAAGTTCTATACCTTTTTACTGGCATATTTGTTCTGAGGGGCCCCGTATCCAAACCCCCCGGGGTCCTTTTTTTTATCAGAACCTGTTGGGGGACTGTATTCTATATTAGCCGGTTGGGGCCCCGTATCATCGATATGACAGATACGGTGGCAGCTACGTCCCTGAGCTGACTTTTTCCTGGAACCAAGAACATTTCACGATTTTCTTCGTAAAATAACCTCTCAATAGCGAAGAGTATTTTCTGTATAACGAACTTTTTTTTCCTCACTATTTTTAAAGTATTTCTGGACATTTCAAGTTATTCTTTTAAAATTTTAGGGAGGTCATAAATTTTGAACTGGTTTCTTGGTGCCTAACTCCCGAGAGCAATAAAATTTGGAAGTTTCATCCGAATGCAACCTTTAACCCCATTGTCCAGTTCACTAGAGTGGCCCGGTACCCGAGGGGTTTAAGGTATCGAATCGGGCTTGCCTTGTCAGGGTTCGACCAGTAATGAAGACCCACCTTTTGGGGGCAGCGATGCACGTTAAATCTGTCGAGAGCTGAAACTTTCCCCCCGTTGGGGGGGATGGGTGGGAGGGGGGCCCCCGGTGTCGTCCACGTCCGACCATGGTTCTTACATGGTCCGCCCCAAAAGCCCCGTGTAGCTGAACAGTGCGACGTCAAAATTCAATCAATCAATCAACCGTTTTCTAGAAAACACACACATCTTCGATATCATCTTTCATTTTCGTGGGTTGCCGTCCCCCGGGCCTTGATCTAGTCTCCGTTCATTTGTAGCGATGATCAGTCGTATAGATAACTTCGTTTCTTGTAGCTCGAAAATGTCAAAACGTAAGTACTTCAGCATCAAACAAAAAAATTTAATTCTTCAGGAAGTAGGTAGAGGTGCCAAGAAAAAGGTATTGCTTTAAAATTTGGTATCCCTCCAAACAGCTTATCAACTATTATAAAAAATTATGATATACCGGATTCTCTTGTTCAAAGAACACATGTCTATGAAGATGTCAATGAGGTAGTTTTGATGTGGATACACACAATGTGAAATCAAAATGTTCCTATCTCAGGACCTTTCGCAGTAGAGAAAACTTCGTCAATTTAAAGACATTGGATGCAACCAATTTCTAGGTAGCAATGGATGGCTAAAAATTTAAGAAAAGACACGGAAAAATAGGCCTGAAGGGATTTTTGGAGCTGTTGCAAAGATGGAGGTGTATTATGAAACAAAGCATTTTTTTTAAACAAAAAACTCAAACAAAATGAACAGATTTTATGAGAAATTAAATTTAAGGACGCATGTGGTAATGTATGTTTAGAATTTCTAGTTATAAAATAATATATGCCTAAAACTACTTGTATGCCTTAAATTAGAGCCTGACTCTTAAAATTCATTAATTGTAATGTAAAATTATTTTCTTAATGTTGAAAATACAGTATATTCCTCAACATTCTTTTTTCTTGCTTTTCTTACAGTTTTTCCTTCTTTCTTTCTTTCTTTTGATGGGCAAGATACATAAAATAAATAGATATTAATTTACAAAAATGTGTGAATAATTACTTTTTTAAATATATAGTGTCTATGAATTTAAAATTTGTTTTATGTGGTTCATAAAGTATATAGAAAGAGATGAATATATAAATAACGAATTTACCCTATAACAAACTTTTTTTGGGATTTGGCGACTTCGTTAAATAGGGGTCCGACAGTATAATGCGACATTTATAGTATTAATTTGTACTTCTTGAGATAATTTATCATTCAAACTTATATTATATTAAAATTAAAACAAAAAGATAAGCAAAGTAAATAAAAGATTAATTATTTCATGCAAAAGCGTTGCAAAGAACAGTTCTCGCGACTTAACGGACATTCTTTTTTAAACCGGAAGATTTGAAATACCTTTTATGTATTTTGCTTCCGTTTTTATTGATTTTGTTTCAGATCATTATAAAAGGATTTTTAAAAAATGCATGTATCAGGGTGGTAATAAAAAGAGCTAGATTTTGTAGGAAATGTCCACGTTTAAATTGGAATGATACATTTTTGGAAATTGTGGATTCTCTTCCAGCAAATTATCATGTGCAAGTTTATCTGGATATATGTCTGTTTCTTTAGTGATTTCTTGTCAAATAAATTTCTCTGTTGTTGCATACTTCTTTCGAATCAAACGCATTTCTCTTGAATTTCTTTCGGTCTTCACTTTCCTCAAGAATCAGTTTTCTTACGAAGCATATTAACTATTAACTGCTATTACACGCAGCAACGTATTACATGAACTTTGCAGATGAAAGTCAAAGCATTCATTTTACACAGTTAATTTTTTATACTGGTCCTATTTCCCCCTAATTCTTTCCCTCTAAAAATTTGGTTCTTTTTCAAAGAAATTCCTTTTAATCATGTTATAAAACGGGCAAATTGAAATCCCAATTTGTGTTTGAAAGTAAGCATCCATTTTCGTTAATTTTTTATTTATATTTCATTTTCTTAATGATGGGGAAAATTTTTCGGTCTGCGTTTTTTTAATCAAAAAATGTTTCAAATTGAAAACCCCCAAATTAATTTTTTTTTTTGCTGAAAAAATTGTTTAAAAATTTAATTATTTTTATTAACCCTTAAAATTTTGGAAATTTTAAAAACCGAACTTTTCTTTTTAAAAAAGAAAACATTTCAATAATTTTTTTTTTTTCTAAAATAACCTCCAAAGCGAATCCATTTTCTATTTTAAGAAATTTTCTATTCTTCGATTTTTTCCCTCCATATTTTTAAAGTAATTTGGACATTTCAAGTTCTTCCCTCATTTAACACATTTTACGGTTGTGATAAATCTGGTTTTATTAGGTCTCTAATTCACAGAGAGCTATAGAATTCTGAGACTTTCTTCCAAAAAGTGCAACTTTTAACCCGTACTGTCCAGTTTATTATAAAAATCTTCGATATCCCCTTTCACCCTCAGTGGAGTTGTCTAGTGTCCCCGTGTCCTTGAACAAGTTTCCGTTCATTTGTAGAGTCGATCAGTCGTACTGGTAATTGTATTTCTTGTAGTTAGAAAATGTCAAAATGTAAGTGCTTGAGCATCAAAGAAAAAAATTTGCTTCTTCAGGAAGTGGATAAAAGAGTCAAGAAACTTTACTTGCAGTTTTTCGTTCTTTCTTTTTTTTTTAATAGGTAAGATATATGAAATATATATATATATATATATATATATATATATTAAAATTAAAATAATTTTTTAATAATAGTTTTTTTGAATTTGAAATTGGTTTTATGGTGTTTATCAAAAAGGAAGGATGAACCTCTATAAAACGAATTTTCCTTCTAACGAACTTTTTTTCAGGATTTAGCGATTTAGTTATATGAAGGTCGGACTGTATTTTATTCTGTTTATTTTTATCTTAATTAATATCTTTAAATGATGCAAAATTAATCTGTTATAAAACTCAAATTTATATTATTGACTTCTGTTTTCTGGTTCATTATCGCCGGAATCAAATTGTTTCAAAAATATTCTATTGTGGGACGCTGAATCATACTCGTAGATTAATTTAGCACACCTTATTTAAAGGGCTCCCCTGCTATATACTGTTTTCTTAGGAGTATCGTAGGTGCTCCTTTTGCATAGGAGTGCAGGGATTCAGGAAATCTCGAAATGTCATTGATCATATTCCAAATAATGATAAATGAGATTGATCTTAATAACTGCAGTATGTTGATAATTATTCACAAAGAACTGTACATGTCAAAGGTATAAGCTCATTGATGATTTTATATATGATTCCATTTTTCTTGTCAGAATACAGGATAATTTTTTGGAATAATAAACTTTTATACTTTAAGCCGTACCTACGGCTTTAATGTACCTGTCTCAACGGAATTTTTAGAAAATTGAAATCTTTTTTTGTTTCAGTTGTACCAAGTTCATTGCACCACTTCAGCAAATTTGTATGTTGAAAGCGTTATCAATCCTCTAATATTCATTCAATTGGTTTCGATGACTGGAACTCTTCAAAACAACACACAGATTGTTCGTCATTGATATTACACATATTAGTGCGAATAATGCCCTTGAATACGGTCCGAAATTCTGTGCACCACAACGAGCTTGAAATCGGATGTTAGGCATATTGTAATGCTCGATTGATTTTAAGTCTGGAAAGGTCGTATTAAAAGTCTTCAATTGTTGGGAAAAATATAGCGGTAAATTTGACTGTACAAAATACTGAACCATTACATTTTAAGCATAAATATTTTTGTCCTCACAAAAACTAATTCAAAGAAGGCCAAATGAATTGTATAAATCCGTATCATTTGTGAAAGCTCGTTTCGTTTGGTAAAGTTTTGTTCTCAACAAAAGGAAACTTTGAGAGAGGACCTTAATGTAAAATTACACTCACACATATACACACATACGCACGCACACACATATACACACAAACACATATACACACGCAAACACATAAACACACACATACACACAAAGATTACTGGGAAGAGTTAATTTCTCAAAACTATTTAGCATTATTAAAGCAACTGCAAAGATAGAATTGTGCAGAATTACACTTTTTCCTCTTTACCATTAAAACGGAATTGAAGTTCATTATTAGCAGAATTAAGTTATTGTATAACGAAGCTAAAAACTGAAATGAATTAGATTTAATAATAAGGACCCTTAAGCTAGAGAGATTGAATGATAATTTAACCATTATTCGCGAAGATATTTTCATTCTGCGAAACGACGCCGTAGAGGGATAAATCGAAGTGAAGAGAGAGAGAGAGAGATGACTTCCGAGAAAGCTTCTGAAATCGTCTTATGGCAAAAGATAAAGATCTCTTTAAAAGGAAGAAAAATCAAAAGTACCATTCTACACGCTGTTTAAGGTTCTTATAAAAGAGATTTTATTTAGGGAAAGGACCTTTTATTTGTTTTCAGTTTGAAACTGGTAACTAAGAAATACTACGTTACAGAAATAATTCAAGTGAATAATGTACCATAAAATCCGGCGTATAGCGCGCACTTTTAGCACAAAAAATAAGAACGAAATGTACGGGTGCGCATTATACCCCTATTACAAAAATGATTGCTTTAAAAATAAGAAAATAGATGAGCATAAAATTAAATTATTTAAAAGAAATGTTATTATTTATGTACTTAAAAGGTTGTAGCCTAGAAGTATACTATTTTTTCTAAAGCATAGGATTATGCCTGGAATCAATTACCGTAAAATCCAGCTTATAACGCGCACTTTTAACACAAAGAATAAGATCGAAATTTAAGGGTGCGCGTTATACGCCGGGTATCAAAATGAGAGCTTTAAAAATAATAATAAAAAAAGATGAACATAGAAAAAAATGAGACTCATGAACATATCGAAATACTGTTTATTTAAGAGAAATGACATTCCTCTGATGACTTTAAAGGGTTGTAGTTCTAGAAGTATACTATTTCTTCTAAAAGCTTTGAATAATACCTCATATAAATTACTTCAAAGCATAAGATCATTGCGCACGTACATTTTAGGTTTCTTCGTAAAAAAGGGTATACATATTAAACGGCGAATATACCTAAAAATTAAAAATTGCCGCTTGAAAGTATAGGTGCGCGTTATACCAAGGCCATCTTGAAAGGAGATCTCTTCTAGATAGCTTTGGCTATACGCCGGATTTTACAGTACTTCGAAACACATAGCATTGCACACGCACATTTCAGGTTTCCTTATAAAATAGGGGGTGCGCGTTATGTATACCTAAAAATTAAAAAATGCAGCTTGAATGTATAGAGAGAGATGCGCGATATATATACGCCGGTTCTTACGGTACTTAAAAATTTTGATAACATTAAAAAAAAAAAATTTAAGGATGCCTTTTACCCTTTTTTTAAGAATAATATCTAGAACAGGATTTATATACATAAAATAATTTATAGCTTAAACTATCTTAAAACACATTAATCGGTAATTTTTTCCCCCTGAGGATCGGGCACTTTACGAGAAAATTAGTAAGAAAAAATGCAATATTTTCAATTTTATTGTGAAAAAAGTACAACTTATTTTACTTCCAGAAAAATTTACCTTTTCGCTCTGGATAAATTAGAATAAATTTATCAATTAAAAATTATGCTATGCGGGTTCGGATTAGTTATAGTTATTAGTTGACAAGTTTTTATTTAAAGCAATTTCTCAAAAGAGTGTCGATTGCAAAGAAAAAAGAACGCTTTAAAAAATTACATATCATGTATTTATGCGTAAGTGAAGCATTTGTATAGATTTTGAAAGCATTTATACTGTAGCGGTATCTACTTACGCCAGTAACAGCCTCAGAATAGGGGTGATCACTTTTGCCTAATGGTATGTTGCACGGTTTCGGATCCATAGTTGTAGGCTCTATTCACCGGATACACATTGCCATATATATATATATATATATATATATATAATTCAATCACAACACAGGAATCAATAAAAAAAATCGAGACTAAATGAATCCTATAACATAAAAATCCCATTTCAGAATATCAATGGCGAATATAGAAGACAAAATTCTAACGTTTTCAAACAAAATTAAAAAAAATTTTATAAAATAAAAATATATAAAATATCCAAGTGCAACCTCGGACTTAGGACCGATAAGTGGGTTAAACTAGTTTGATGGCGCCAACCTTCCCCCTATTGCAACTTGGTAAATTAATCTTAAAATATCCAATTCTCAAAAATTTAAAAATTAAAAATTTAAAAGTTAAAAATTAAATAGTTAAAATTAAACCATTAAACTTGAAAAATTAAACTATTCGCCATCGCATTCTGAAAGATATTATATTAAAATATTAAAATTCTAAAACAATTAATTGCATAATATAAGTGAACCCTCAAACACCAAAGATGACGCACTCATCTTTAGGTAGAAAAATGTCTAAAATCCGAAAGTTCAAATTAAAAACCAATTATTTTCACAAATGAATAGCGTAAATCATTAAAAACTCACCAAAAAGCATTCTATCAATAATTCAATTCACAAATTTTGAACGATTTTTCTCTCATATTTAATACAACAATTACCTCTCCTATATTTTGCTCACAACACCCACTAATGCCATGTCAATCGAAATTAATTAATTTGTTAAGTTTGGTGTTACAAATAAATTGTAACACCAAATTGTAATATATTTGTAACACCAAACTTAGCAAATTAATTATTGAACTTAAAATATTACACTGAAATCTAGATAAATATACATAAATATCCGAGGAAACAGCGGCACATTCAGCAACAATGTCGAATCCAAGGTCAAGATTACTACTAAATCATGCATATCTCGTTTTTTAATTTAGATAGACCACGTGGTATCTTCTTGAGTGACAGCTGTCCATATACATTTCATACTTTAATGGGCATATTTGTATTGTCCATCCTCTGCTCAAATTACATTAAACTGCTTGTAACTGTGCGAGAAATATTGTGTAATTTACATGAATTTGCATCATAAAATTTAGGAGCACTTCTTGCTTAGATTTTTTACATCGAATCTGTTGATATATCACTAAGTAGTTCCTTCTCTTTTATTGTAGATATTTTTCCACAAATGTAAAAATGTGCTTTTAGTTTTGCAAGACATTGTACTAACGATTATAAAATTATCTTATGGAGCCCAGATAGTAAACAATAAAATATTAATAATGCAGTAGGTAGTACATATAAAGATAAAACGTTTTATATTCTTTTATTAAATTATAATAAATGTTTAAAAAGTATTGCAAAAATAAAGTTGTTGTGTATTAAACAAAATTTTCAGTTTCTTAATGACAGGGTTAGGCTTTAAATTCTTGTGGGTATAGAAGCTTCATACAGAACGTTAATCTATTTTGCATACAAATTTATAAGTTTCTTTTAGATTTTTTTTAATGCGATTCGAAGAACTCTTGGGTATGCCTTATGGGAGGTGTTCCGTGGGGTTCCGTGGAACATAGTTTGAAGACCACTGGTTTAGACTTTCAAAATGACCAAGATAACAGGATTTTAATATTTGGAGAAGAATCCCCCATCTTTTGGAAAATAAAAAGATCTTTTTTAGATGGAAATTTGGTACCGCCCTAGTTGAACCCCGTGTTTTTGCAAAAGCGCCAAATGGAAAATTTTCATGAAAAGGTCACTTGGGTTTAAAAAAATACGTATATAATTTTTTAAGGACATTTGACAAAAATTTATTTAAATAAATATTTTGGCAAAAATTAACTTAAATAAATTTTCTCAAAATTTTTTTTTTAAAAAATTGTTTATTGTTTATTTTGCCTGCAAAAGTGCCCCGTACAGAGGTTTAACCCGATTTTTGAAAATTCACATTTTTTTAGAGTTACAACCCATTGAAATAATTATCGGCGTTTTTTTAAAATTTCCCCCCTCTGTTGTCGAAAAAACATGGATAAAACCCTTTTCTAAGTTATATATTTCAAAATTTAGATGAGCCCCGTACAGAGGTCTGTTTAGACAGGAAAATATTTTTAAATAGAACCCTTTTTTTCAAAAAAAGGAGAATATTTTAAAAATGGGTCATTCTATGTTCTTTTTTTGTCAAAATATTGTACTTAAATAATTTTGTATTGAAATACTATTTTTAAAACAATTTTGAAAATTTTTCTAGTCTTAGTGACACTAAATATCATATATATTATCCATTTATACGCTTTTGCAAAATCACGGTTCCGAACGTAGTCAGATACCTTAAAAGTTGTCCGAAACAATATACGTCGTCATAAGGAGTACAGCCACTGAGACCAACGTTTATCCAGCGCTTTTTGTAATTTTTCCTGATAAGAGGCAACCAAATTACATTGCAAAGTTTCAGGAAGTGAAACGTTGGTGCCCTAAATGGAAGCTGGACGTTATAAAATTGGATTTTGAAGCTGCAGAGCCATCGATAGTTGTATGTTATAATTTTCCAATACGGCTATTTCTGGTTGTAACTTTCATTTTAATCCATGTTTGTGGCGTAAAATACAATAAATGGGTCTAGTAAAGAATATAAAGAGAACGAAGATATTAGAAATGCGTAGAATGACTGCATTAGCTATTGCCAATGGGGAACACAATGGGTGATGCTTGGGGCATGTGGGGAAAATGCTTTTAGCATTGACAAACTATCCCCATTCATTGATTATTTTGTCGAGCAGTGTATGGACAAAACAAATATGCCCATTAAAGTATGGAATGTATATGGACAGCGTCATAGGACAAATTCTGTTGAAGTGTGGGGAGGGATTCCAAATTAAACGAATCACTGGCAGAAACCAGCCTAATGTCCCCTGATTAGTTAAAATACTAAAAGAAAAAAACACAAAAAGTGTCTTTTAATTTGAGATCTAGAGAATTAGGTGACCCCCTGGAATAAAAAAAGGAAAAAAAAGCATGTGTAAAATTGGACGAAAGAATTGAAAACTTCGTAAAAGAATTCGAAACATCAAACAATCGAGAAAAATGTCTAAAATCTTTAAGTTTTGTTACTAGGTGAGACTAAATCCAATGGTAAATGACATTTATGTCTTTTCTTTAAAGAGATTTATTTTTAGTTGTATTTATTTACTTGTATTTATTTTTTTTTTTATTTACTTATATTGTTTTATATACTTTATTTTGGTATTTATTTTTATTTTCATTAATGAAACTAATTAATTTATGGAATTGTACATGTTCTAATTTTCATTTGACTCTAAAATACATATATCTGAAGTTTGTCCAAACCCTTCAATGTTATTTACTAATTTTTAAATATTTCTCCGAAAGCTTTTATTTTTATTACACTTCGCTATGGTTAAAATGCCTTCACACTATAATATCTTAACAATTCAATATAAATAATTAAATTTGATTGGCAAAAATGTATTTATACTTGTAATTCGATAATCGAGTGTAAAAACAGAAAACTTCGGTAAAAAATAAATAAATAAAAGTTATCCCAGGTGAGAGATTTGCCACTTAAAATACTGTTTTAAATTATATTTGTGATTTTTAAAAGTATTTAATTCCTTATTTATCTGCACCCTTTATCTGTTCTAAGATGGGAAAAAAATGTGTCCGCTCAAAATCACGATGAGTTTTGTAGTGTCCGCTCAAACCACGAAATGTTATGTGTCCGCTGTAGCCACGCAACCGTCATATGTGCATGCGGTGCAATTCTCAATGGAACTCTGGACTACTCTACAAATTTGTCAGTTACTGAGTGGTTGGAAGTTGATATATTCGTAATGGACCCTCTTGACAAATTTTAAGAATTACGGGCATTTAGGGAATTATGAAAAAATCTGAAATATAAAAATTCTAAAGATGAATTTACAGCTATTTTGAAACATATTGAATGCCATTGCTGGAAAGATTAAATTGTTTCGAAAGAAAATTACATATGTTCTGCTTTGGGTTCTACCCATCTAAGTAAAAATTCTTTCCTCATATAAAAAGTGTTCCCGAATTTGCAAAGAAATTGTTTAACAACTGAATGCTCAGAATTGTGTCAAGTTGAAAGTTCCAAATTATACTCCTGATTTTGTGATATGAAAGTAGAGCGGCGCAAGCACAAGGTTCACACATTAAAATTTTCATTTGTACTTTATTTAAATATAATGAGGAATGCTCTTATATTTTATGTCGTTTGTTTCTTTTTTATTTTAATAAATATATTTGAAAGTACATATGTACAATTTAAATTTGTTTTGCTGAAGAAATGGTTATATTTCATGCTGTTTATTTTTATGTTAATTTATATCTTTAAATGATGTATAGCTAAAACATAATAAAACTGTAAATCTAAATTATTGATCTCCATTCTCTAATTCGGCTTGCATTATCGCGGAAATCGAATTTTTTCGAAAATATCCTAGTATGTGGTTCACTGAATCATATTCGTAGATTAATTTGGCACGCCACAGCTAAAAGGTTGCCGACCCTTGGTTTAGATGGCAAAATCATGCGTTGCACTGTCAAAAAAAGTAATATAAAAAAAAATTAAGTCAATTCCTACTTAGATCAACAAAGAAAATTTTTATTTTAGCTACTTTTTATCATTAAAGTATCGTATTGTCATCCAAAACAATCGCGTATATGAAATTTCAGTTCAACTGAACGCTTTAAAACGTGAAAAAAATATCTTTTAAAGTTTTGACCCAAGTTGCTAAAAATGAAACCAACGTGGCTGCATCTGTAGTTCTTTAATCAATTAGTTTCAGTCAATTAATTTTAATTAATTATAATTAAATTATCGTATTTTTACCCAAAACAATAGTGTATAGAAAAGTTCAACTCAAAATAGCGTTTTAAAATGTGAGAAAAAAAACCTTTTCGAGTTTTGACACAAGTCGCCAAAATGGTCGTTAAGTCACCAAAAATGATGCCAACATGGCTGTATTTGTAATTTCTTTAAATAATTAGTTTTAATCAATTAATTTTTATTAATTATAATTAAATTACTGTATTGTCATCCAAAATAATCATGTATATAAAATTTCAGCTCAATTGAGCGCTTTAAAATGTATTTTATTAACAACAGAAAATTCCACCAAGATAAATAAATATACAGAGAGTATGAGCTAATAGTAAGAATTGAAAAAATATGCATCGCGATTAATATTTAAAATTTGTGATATCTAATACACGATTCCCGGAAGAATTTTATCTATTTCATCGTTATGACAGTTAATTACATTTTTTTTTTTTTTTGAATTTGCCGAAAAAAAATCAGCTCCTAAACCAATAGATCACGTGTTTTCCAAAATCCTTTAACAATATCCTCACAACTAAAAAGTGCAAGTTAATTTAATCTATTTTACACATCACTCAGAGTTAGTTAATGAAATTATTCATTATTTAATTTATTTCATTGAGAGATTCTATCACTATATATATATTTATATATATATAAAATTACATAACTAACGCTGTTATGAGTCATAATTGCATTCTTACGCAAAATTTTTATATTGCTGTGGGAACGGATTACTTCTAATTAAAGGAAATGGAAGGGTTATTAATTTGTGTCACCAAATTTTCGAAGTAATGCATAAATAAATGACGAATAGAAAAAAAATATGTAATCCCTTTCACCCGAATAATTCTTCAACAATTCTTATGAGTTTTATTTACGATTTTTTTTAACCGGAACTCCGCAAGCTACTTTTATCACGAAATACATTTAATATCATTTCCTATAATTGCTCTTGAATAAAAAGAAGAAATGACAAAAGAAATATCTATTTTGAAAGAATAGTAATAAAAATGACTAAATATGAGATTAATTTTTAAGAATTCAGTATCTTACATAAATTCATCATTTAAATTTCGAATGTTATTTATTCAAAATAAATTTATAACGATCGTACGAGGAATTAGATATAAAATAAATGTTGCTTTGGAAGGCTGTAATCGTTGTTGTCAAACGAAAAAAGTTAAAATAGGCTTAATTTTAATGATTTTTTTATTATAGACTTAAAAAATTAAGTATGTATTAATGTGTGAGATTTTTTTGTTGTTTTGTTATCTTTAAAGTGTGAATCAGAGAATAACTAGATATTTCATGAATTAACTAGACAAGTCAGAGTATATAAAATTATTGAATTCCACAATTTAAGAATAACGATTACTCGATCGTTAAAGATATACAGCACTAGAAAGTTCTTTGAACAAGAGAATGTCCGAATGAAACAAGTGTACTTCAGATCTCAGTTCAGTATATTTGAGCGAGAATTTATTTCCATTAAAGAAGTTCCACATGTTGACACGCTTCAATTTGTTACCACAGAGCATAGTTGCAGCACTAGTCAAGGATTTAAAAAGTGCTCGTGTAAAAAAATGTGTAATAGTAAAAAGTGTGCTTGTTTAAAAAATAATATGCAGTTTAATTCAAAGCATCATCACAGTAATCCTTGCTCTAATAAATAATGAAAAGTAAAATAAAGGTATTTCACAAAATTTAAAATAATATTCTCTTATACATTTTTGTTTGAAAAAGTTTTAACAATGTTTTTATGAAGCAACAGTTTCTCTTCCAAGTGTGTGTATTTTTCTGATATTTAAATATAACTATTTCTGCATTATATTTTTTTTTTCTCTTTCTGTTTAACTAATGTTATCAATATGAGTTATAATAAATTATATTCCCTTTTCCTTTTTTTATTTTAACTTTCCCAAAAAAAAGAGATAAAATGTATTTTTCGAGAGGTTTTTTTTATAAATTAATTTTTAGGAAATTTTCTAATTTTCACTTTTAAATTTAAAGTTCATTCATTAATAATTTTATAGAATAACTAGGTAAAGTATGAAATTTCTTCATCTATTGTATACTTTAACTGTCTTGTTAGCTTTTTAAAAAATACCTGTTATTCTTTTGAAATAACTGAATGGATACCCTTTTTTAAAGATAATAATTTACTTTTCCCCCCAAAAACTTTTTTTTTTTTTTCTCTAATGGGGCTTAGTTTTGGTATTTTTACCGCAGCTATTTCATTCCCCAAAACTGGTATCACTTTTTTTTTTCCGCACCAAAAGGGAACCAATTCCGAAAAACAATTTTGACCCCAGTTTTCCCCCCGAGGGAGGGGGGCCCCTGAGCACCAACGACAAATTGGGGAATTTATTTTGCCGAGGGCACACAAGCCAAACGGTTACTCAAGGGATTTTTTACATGCCGCATAATCATACGACACATGGCCACTGTCGATTTTCTGTATCAAGATAATCCATCAACATGGGCCGGGTCGAACCCGCAACCTTGGGTGCAGAGGCCCAGCGACAAACCTACTACGCAACCCAGTCGGCATTTCCATTAAACTTAAATGGCAGGTTAATTCAGGGTCCTTTTTCCCAATCTGGAGGGTATTCAATGTTTAAATGGTAGGGGAAAAAATTGCTCTTTTCCAAAATTTGAAAATTTTAGCAAATATCACAAGATATTTTAAAAAATACGTCATGGTAAATTTATGCTAACCTTTGACTTTGTTCATAAACTAATTCAAATTATACAGCACAGTAAACAAGTTTTCTTATGATTAAATTTACATTTCACAAAACAGTGAAAAATTTACATTTCACAAAATTAAATCAATCACATGTATTAAAATTTAAAACATACTTATAATTTATCATTAATTTCCGCTCATGTTAAAAATATGCAGTTAAAAAAAAAGAATTCATAGGTTAACCGGTTCAGGACCAGGCGACTTTTCTTGTTAAGCCTAATTTCTTTTAAAAATTCATGTAAAATCATTACTGAAATAAAATACGCCAAAATGGATAGTTTATAATCATTCCAAATTACACACCGGTGTGATCACGGGTCTCAGAGTGGTCAAAACACAGTCTCACATACGATAATGAGTTCCCTGAAGTGATCACATTATCATGGTCAGTGAGTGAATATTAACGTCGCACTGTTTATCTACTCGAGGGCTTTTGGCGACGGACCACGTAATTTTGAGCCATGGTCAAGTGACGTGCACGGCACCTGAGTGGCACCCCTCTCTCCTAACTACCACCTCACACCAATGGGAGGACGTTTGAGCTTTGACAGATTTAACGTGCATTGCGCCCCTACACGGCGGGTCTTAAGTGGTACTGGGCTCGAACTCGTGACAAGGCCAGCCACGATTCGATACCTTGACCATTCGGCTACCGCGGCCACCATGGTCAGTGAGAAGAGGTTTGTAAATTGTAGTAACGTAATGTAACAATTTTTTTAAATTTCCCTTTTCTAGTAATATTATTGATGATAATATACTAGTAATAATATTATAGACGAAAATATTGGTATTTTCAGGTTTTTGGAACCTTTACTTCAAAAACACTTAAATACCTAATAGGCTTAAACTCATGTAACTTCATAGTCACATGATAACTACAATCAGCTTAACAGTTCATAAATTGCGTCAGAGTCACATGATAAATGCCAGCATGTGTTACCAACCAATCAGTTCATGCGATACGCTGTTGCCAACTTTTGCTTCTTGTAGAAATTTTCTTTTAAAAAGAATATATTTATCAACATTAATAACGAAAATAAGTAAGCAGATACATTTGATTTAAAAGTACACGGTTAATATAAAAAATTTTTTTCTTAATACTTGAACATTTTATTTAAATTTTATAAATGTTACAGCTTGTACAAATTTAATCTTTCTTTTGAATTAAATGGAGAACACATGATTATCTTCATCACGTGACCGTAATGAATTTCCCCCATTAAAAGCTTATTTTTAAGAAAACCAAGCCTCATTACAAAATCACAATCAATCAATCATTAGATATCTCGATGCAGAGATAAAAAATCTCACAAATCTTTTTTTTTTAAATTACTCTTAAAAATAATAGTAATTAATATAATTCAGAAAAAGTTAAAAAGCACAAAATTTTAAAAGAATCGAATTTCCGTTCTTATTTTGCCTCTAAAAATGCATCTAAACATATTTAAAAAAAATTCACTCACTAATTGTTTTAATGTAAACACTCTTCTATAAACTTTGACCGTAAGCTTAGTTAATTATTCTTCAACGCGAAAAAATTGAATCGTTTGCTCTTTTGTTGCAAAAAATAACAATTATAAATGTAACATAATACGACTGCTAAATGTAATGAAGAAGATTTTGCTTTTTATTTGTATTACTCTATTAATGCATTCTAACCGAACAGTAATAAATCTTCAAAACACTTTTTATTCAAATTTATAAGGCCACTGTCAAAATCTTCCAGATCATTTTTTTAATTACTGTCTTTTTTTCCCCAAAATTCTTTATGGAATACCAGGAAGTAGAAAATCAATAACTGTTCCAAAAGAAGAATACAAAAAGAAAATTAGGTCTACTAAAGGGAGTTCCCGGAAATACGCGAAAGTTAGTCATTGAATCGAAGTATTCCATAAATAATTAACGAATCCTTTTTTTAGAATAAAGATATAAATTGAGAAAGTGAAAGAGGAAAAGTGTGTGTGTGTGTGATATCACATTTTATGGGTCACCATTTGCTATGACAACAGTGAAACACAATGAATATTGGAAGAATTGTTCGCTCCAAATAGTTTTATGTTGTCGTAAAGTGCACCAATTTCTTTTCATGTATTTTAGCTATGGTTATTCAATCTGTCATTGAAACTATTTTTTTGCTTCTTTTATGGATATTTTTATGATATTTCAAATAAAAAGTTATTGAAATTTAGAATTGAAGCTTTCTTGGAAATATTCTGTAGAGTTTAATGCGACTGGGAGCAGTTTGCATTTTGCGAGAGTTTAAGAACAAAGGTTTAACAGTGGTTTTGTTATTTCGAATTTAATAATAATAATAATATTTGAGGTGGTAAATAACATTAAAGAATATTCTCATACGCCATATCTCTGTAATGGCTGTATCTACATAATCCAGTAACAGCCTCCAGACGGTTGTGATCACTTTTTTCTAGTGGTCATGTTATTTGGCTACGGATTTATAGGTACCAGGTGCTATCCTCCACATTGGTGAACCAGACTTGATATGAACACGCAGCCTTCGCACAGCTGTCGTGGCACCATCTACTCGCACCAAGAGCAATCAAAGTTGTCAGACTCACTTACCAACAACAACAGATTAAACTCTCGCCATAACAAATATCTCGTTCGTTCGTCTATGCACTGACTCAATGGGGGAGTACTGCAGTGGCGGTATCTACATAAGCCAGTTACAGCATCTGCCCAGGAGTGATTACTTTTGTCTAGTGGTCATGTTACTTTGGCTACGGATTCATTGGTACCGGATTCTATCCTTCACATCTCAAAGAAGGGAGCGTCCAACTTTTTCACCTGAGAGCCATACTGACTCCTACACTAAATCTGAAGGCTGTTACATTTCTACAGGGTGGGGCATGGAAACTTCCTGATTTGAAAATGCAATAAAACACACTACATGTTTCATTCAACTTTATTGTTATTTTAAGCCAACCACACAACACTGGAATATAAACATAGTGTATGTTAAATGTCGTCCTCCATTATCAATACACTAAAGTAGTCGATTTCGAAAACTTTGCATATCGACCGGAATATTATAAACTTCGGATCGGATGATGTCTCTTTGTAAACTCTCCCAGGAAGTCATCAGGCAGGGATAAATCGTGGCCAGTTTACGTTCCTTCGCAGGGAGATCTGTCATTTGGGGAAGGTCAGTCTTAAAACACCCATGGAAACCCTGGAATTGTGGGCTGTGGCCCTATTTTGTTGTAATCATACCATGTTGTCAAGCTCCCTTTTCTTATATAGCGAATAAGAATTGTTGGATCATTGTCATATACCGGTCTGAATTGACGCACGAACTCGTTGCACATTTTCAAGTGCTTTATCGGTCTTCGAAAGTCCTCTTTCTTCTTTGGAGACTGTATTTCACTTTATGTTGAAGAAACACGAGGCCTGTTTGGGATAGACATCGTCGCATTGTGCCATAGTCAAGTGATATCTTAGCTGGCATCCCAATATTCGTATTTCCACGCTTCCCAATTAATAGTTTTTCCGAGACTGAAACGCAGAAAATATTTTATTTCTCAATTATGTTTGTTTTGAGCTTTATTTAAATTTATTAGTCCTCTCTGACACAGTTCTCGTAAAATTTTAAGTACTAGAATTTTGGGATTATTTTTGCTAATAACGGTTTTTTTTGTTTTTTTCTTCTTTTTTAACCAAAAATATTCTTCCATCAAATAACCTCTAATTTAGTTTCAGGCAAGTTGATTCTCTTTTCTGAAAGAGGAAGAAAACTCTAAATTAACATACTTTAACAACAAATGAAGATAAAGATAAAATTACGCCGGAAAATTTCATTACTGTGATACCTAATTAGGTTAGCCGGACAACAAATTCTGTAAAAAGAAAATCAGTTAATTAGCGTCGGAAATATTTTAGATACAGATGAAAACTAAAAGTCTGATCCCAATTACCAGATTGGCTAAGATCGAATTAAACTTCTTTGTTTTAACTAATTAAATTACAAGTTTTTTTTAACAAGGAAGCTGTTGAAGACCCTAATTATGAGACTTCTATCAATTGGTGTCATTTTTAAGCTTTACTACCCCTTTAATTGTAAACACGGAACTCTTGGAAATCATTAGAAGTAAAAATTAATATTTTCAAAAATAATTTTTGTTGAAGTAAAATAAGTTTGTGTCAGGTGTTCAAACTTTTCCTCTACTAAAAGTTTCATAGTAAATTGCTTTGCTACTATCGCTTTTTGTTTCGAATATAAAATTGCTCATTTTTTTTCTCCTCGAATGTAATATTAGTTCCATTAAAGTGACTGACTATATATATATATATTACTTCTTTCTGAAAAAGGAATTTGTTAAGATTGACTTTCTAATCTCAAGCTTATATATAGTCTTGATACGGTAAAAGAGAGAGGTATAAAAACTTTAAATGGAAATAACAATAAATTTTTTAGTCACCTTTATCAGTGCATTGTAGTTGCATTCTGCGAAATCCAACAAAACAATAAGGTTTTCGTAAAAGAAAAATCATTGATGATATAAAAAGAAATAAAAGACTATCAGTTAAAATAAAAACACATGAAACAAGATTAGGATTCAGTTAAAAGTAAAAAAATATCCTATGATTCGTTTTATCTTTTCTATGCGCTCTTTTACATTTCTTGAATCTCACCTTTTATCTATTCGTTCTTAGAACTCAGAAAATATCAGTGATAAGAAATTATTCATTATTTTTATTCTAATCATAAAATTACTTATCGTCGCATTCAAACATCTGGATTTTGCTTTTTACCTAAAGAATGTCACATTTTTTTTCTTTTTTAAATTAAGGTATCCGACTACGTTCGGAACCGTGATTTTAAAAAAAGAGCAAAAATGGATAATTTTCATGATGTTTAGTGTCACTTAGATTAGAATACATGGATAAAACTGTTTTAAGGAAATTTTGACAAAAACAAATTATTTAAATATAATATTTTAGCAAAAAATTAACTTAGAATAATCTTTTTTCAAAATATTCTCCTTTTGTGAAAAATGCATCTTTTCTAATAATACGTATTTTACTTGTACATAGCTCAGACCTCTCTACAGAGGCTCAGCTAAAATTTTTGAAAAATTCGCTATATTTTCAGAGTTACCACCAATTGAAATAATTATCGGCGTTTTTTTTCTTAAAATTTCTTTCCTCTGCTGTAGTAAAATATCGATAAATCCATTTCTGTTATATATTTCAAAAATTCTAGTCGAGCCTCTGTAGAGAGGTCTGAGCTATATACAGGCAAAATATTATTACACTGGTGTGCAAAACTTAAGCAACAATGTAAAAAATTCTAGCAGATATTAAGTAAAATTGTAGAAAAGAAGGTCTGAGATCAGTACAGTAAACACGTAAGTCAGTAGAAACGTCATGCTTATGCAAAATATCAGGAACAAAACGTCAGAAGCGATGTGAGCGTACGCAAAACGCGTGATGCTCATGCGCGCTGCTCAACAGTAGAATGAAATGAAGGACGAGGCCAATAATTCACCATATATTCTGCAAGTGCCAGTGAGCTGCTCGTGAAAATATGAAGCTGTGAAGAAATCACTGACGACTTCACACGTGGAAGAATGATCGAAGTTGAGGGAGGGGCGTACCGTCACCAGTGTGTAGCTGCAGAGTTCGGAATCAACAGTGCCGTTTCGCGCGCTTGAAAGCGTGCCAAACCACATGCGTACAGCTAGAAAAGCAAGTAGCCCGAGGACGATAACTGCAGGGGATGACCAATATATCATCCTGTAGGCGAAAAGAGGTCGACAGCACAAGCAAGCGCCATTGCCTGTAAACCGTACAGCAACGGGTCGACATGTGTCGCGGCTTACTGTGGCCAGATCGCCTTCACAAAGGTCCTGTTCGCCCGCCGTCCTGGAACGCTGCTGCTGCCTCCCGTTAAAAGTTGGCCACCGAAGCCACCATTTACGGTGGGCCAGAGAGCAAAAAAATTGGGACAACTGATCAATGGAGTGGGTCGTTTTCGGATGAAAGTCGGTTCAGTACCAGAAGCGATTCTCACCGTTTTTTTGAAGAGATCGGGCCCCGGGTTTTTATCCCAGTAACATAAAGGGAAAACCCGCTACGGTGGTCCGGGGGTTCTTGTCTTGGGGCATTATGCTGAACGGGTGAACGGCTTCACATTTTCGACAGAGGGGTCTGTAACCGGGATCCATTTTGGGGGGGTACTTCTTCCCCATGTGCGTCTTTTTCCCAGGTGCCATTGGCCCAGACCATTTTTTTTGGATGACAATGCACGGCCCACATCGCACTTTGCTGTTGAGGAGCTGCTGGAAGGGGAAATATCACTCGAAAGGATTGGAGCGTGCTCCCCAGATTTAAATCCACGAACATGTGGGGGGTTTTTTGGGGGGACGTATTGCCACACGCTTACGTCATTCGGAGAACCCAACAACTCACACAGATGTTGATTGAGGAACGACACTCCTACCTCAGAAATTTGCACCAGCTGGTTCTGGTATGTGGAACGTGCGAAGCAACCATTATAGTAAAGGGGGGGGATATACCATATTAAAACATCTGTTTTGTTCTTCCTGTTGGAAACAATCATTGTCACGAAACTATGCGTTCAATAAAAACGTTTTGTTTGATTCCATACCGTATGCGTTGTATTCCTTTTTCAGCGCCGATGTTTTTTTTATCCTTTTCGTACACAATACTCTCCCTCATTTCAGAATTTCATTTTCTCAGATGATTTTCGTGAAGTTATGGCAAAAAAAACCCACCTGTTGCTTAAGTTTTGCACACCAGTGTATAAAGAAATATTTTTTCACAAAAAGGGGAACATTTTTTAAAAAAAAATTATTCTGTTAGTGTTTTCCAAAATATTGTATTTAAATCATTTTTTGTCAAAATGTGTGTCCTTTAAAAAAATTTTATACATGTATTCTAATCTAAGTGACACTAAATATCATGGAAATTATTCATTTTGCGTTTT
>BMAV01017737.1:0-44127 GCA_019973955.1 Trichonephila inaurata madagascariensis | reverse complement strand
TAATTCAATTTTAAAAATTACTTTTTTTCCAAAAGAAACTGTTTAAATATGTTTCCTGATTTTTTCAAAAACAACCAATTCCAAATTTTCATTTTTCGAATTGAAATGTTATTTTTGATGGAAAAGTTTGTATCAGAAAACCATTCCAAGTAACCGTCTCTGCTAGTGTTTCAAAAGCATTTTAATCCCGGACGTAAATATATTTTTTGGGGGCTTTTCAAATGCTATTACCAGTGTTATCTTTTATTTCTATTTGTTCCATAGCATGAAAAAAAAATTCATATTTAATCTTTTTTTTTTTCGGAATTAATTTTTTAAAGGGTAAAAACATACTGATTCAGTAAGAATTGTATTATTCAGGATGCAAAAGATTTAGGAGAAAAAAAAACATGGAATTCGTAAACTCTTTAAAAATGTTTCAGAGTGTTTTTTTTAATGGTTAAACTTAATCACAATAAATAAATTTAAAGTGTAATAGTGAGATTCATAGAACTTTTTATTGAAAGAATGCTTCATAATATAAAAAAGCGATGGACTCAGAAATAGTTATCAGAATGAAACGAAATTGCGAAAGTACCTTTGATAAAGTACACCAATGGTAAACACCTGATGGCCAGTTTCTGACAAGCTGGAGTGTCAGTGCATTACAATGAAGCATCTGGATGTTGAATAACACATATAACTTTTCAGTGTTAAGCCAAGACATCCTGGTGGTTCTGTCGACTTTCATGTGAACGATATTAAAAGGTCGATTTTGGATTACTGGACTGAATGAGTACATGCCACCATTTAAGACCACTTTCGATTTGACTCTGAAGGAAGAAAAATGATCAATTAACTAGATTGCTTAAATTGATTAATTGGTACCCGACTCGTTCAACCGTGATTCGCAAAGCGTATAAATGGGTAATATTCAAAATTTTGTATCACTTAGATTAGAAACATGTATACAAGTTTTAAAGGGCATTTTGACAACAAAATTATTTAAATATAATATTTTTTGGGAAAAAAAACTTAGAATAATTTTTATCAAAATTTCTCCTTTTTTGAAAAAAAGTTTTATTATAATAATATTTTGATGTATATAGTCCCGACCTCTACAGAGGCTCAATAGAATTTTTTTAAAAATATAACTTAGGTGGGCTTATCCATGTTTTTACGACAACAGGGGAGCAATTTTGAAAAAAAACGCCGATAATTATTTAAGGGGTAACCTGAAAATAATTTTATTTTTTTTAAAATCATAGTTGGCCTCTGTAAAAGGTCGAGCTATATACAACAAAAAATTTTTAAAAAGAAACATTTTTTTACAAAAGGGGGAAAATTTTGGAAAAAAATTATTCTAAGTTAATTTTTGCCAAAAAATTAATTTAAATAACTTTTTAGTCAAAATGTCCTTAAAAAAATTTTTTTCTTTTCAATTGACACTAAATAATGAAATACCATTTATCCTTTTAAAAACAATCCCGAACGTGGATACCTTAACATTATAATTCAACTATGTTGGAAAAAATGGAAATCTAAAGCATGAAAAAGACAGCGGTCGGTTGAATGGAATGGCAGAAAGTGTGGACAGTGATTGTCTGACGGTTAACTTTAGCGTCGGAAGAGTCTTTGTGAAAGATCTAATATAACACATGAATACTAGCGACTGCAATGATTATCAATATAGACCATGAATTCGAACTAATTTTATTGAGGACAGACGTCAAAGTCAGAAATGTTTGTAGCTTTTTAATTCTGCTTGGAATCCTACGGAGTCGAATAGAATTGTTTTGAGAAAAAAGTGTTGTTTCTAATTAACTCTGATGATCAGGCAATATGTATTGGGGAAAATCCATTACAGCCAATGATTTTCCCTTGATTGTCATTCACAACATAGCCGTTATTTCAGTTTGTAGCCCAAATCATTCGGTTGTCATCCGTGATATTCGTACAGTGTAGTGGTTTGTCGAGGATATTATGTGTGAATTAATAGACCATTCTTCCTATTATTAGCCAATGGGCTTACATTTCAACCAAATAATACTTTTCTTCAGAAGGGATTTTTTTAATTGCTTGTCTTATGGCTTCTATGTCACCTCCCTGTTTGGCACTATCATCAGATATTTCTCGGAGCCCTGGATTACATTAAACTAACTAGCCGGTTGGAACGTATATAGCAAGTATGACACAAGAGGACAATCACCGTTTCTGTCAGCAAACTTTCAGTAGGGTAATAGTTTGCATTAAAGGCAATGGTGAGCCATCGCATTATTGATATTTTTCCTCTTTTAATTGCATGTTTTGAATAAACATTTGATTTCTATATTATTAACTTTTCCTTTTTAGTGCATACACATCATATCTACCGATTTTCATCCCATGTAGTAGATACATTCTTGGAGAGCCTTTTTTCCTTTATATAGTGCATTTCGTTTTATATAATGCCTAAATTAGAATAGTAATATAGCATTAATGTTTTGTGTTGTTCGTTTATGTACGTAAAATAAATATTCTTCTAAAATACTAAGTAGTTTTTTTTTATAAATTTTTTTTATTGCCCGGCAACGAGATAGTTTTCCCCCTTTTGTAAATTTTGGGGGTTTTCCCAGAAATCGTTACAGACATATTATATATGTATGGTTATGTGTGTGTTTTACCAAATTGCTTTAATTCTACTTTAATGGTCAATGATAATTAAAAATATAGTAATAGTGTTATTTCCAAAAAACTACTTAGACAAAAACAAAGAGTTTGGACAGATGCACATTTATTTATGATTAATATTTAATCTTTTAATTGTGTAAAGTAAATACAGTTGATAATTTACATCAAGTGATATATTACATTATAGGTATATTTTTAAGAGGCATAATAGACAATTAATATTCTAATAGATGAAATGTGAATTTATGTCAATAGTTACTTTAATGGACGGACTTTAATACATATTTTGGCTTATAAAATTATGTTCTTTGTAAATTACGCATTCATTCATCTTTATTTTCCTAAACTTTTTGAAGCAACTTACTAAAATGTAGGAAATAATTATCAAATAAAAAAGTGTTATCGGTAATACTTATTTTGTGAAGAGGAATAACTATATTTTTATATATTACCTCTTTACAAAAACATGGGCTGTATACAATTTTTGTTTTGAAATACTCTAAAATTGGCTACAAATATTAAATTACTAAAACTTATTAAGCATTAATAAACTGTAATGGTCTGGGCTCAAGTAAGAACGTAACATAACGAATATTTACAAATAAGTCTACTTTTCTTATGGATATTGAATTTCTCAGAATAATATAGTAATTTAAATTATTATATTTATCGTTCGAAAGTTGAAATAATTTATCTTGTTATCATTGGAAATCATATTGAAAAGTTAATAAATTTTTAAAATGTTATGCGTAAAATAAAGTGATTTTACACCAGTAAATATGTATTTTCATGCTTCAATTTTTCTTATTGTTCAGCAAAAAATACCTAACGTTTAACACTTAACTTGTTGCTATAAAACTCACTTAATACTTCTGGGTATAGTGAATGTCAATAAATTAAAATTGAACTACTTTAAATACTAATAATTCAAGTTATATTTAAAGGCTTAATGTTAATGTTTTATTTATGTATTTCAACAATTATTAGAACTATTATTAAGTGAACTAAATTCATACAGTTAACTAAAAATCATTAAAAATTTCTTCTTAAAATTAAACTTTTCAGATTATTTAGTTATTGCAAAAATTAGACATTTTATACACTGAAAAATTATAAAAACAATGAGGCTAAATAGTTAATAAAACTTTTCTAAAGTTTGAAACATACATAGTTCCCACTTCCTATTAGTATATTTAAATTAAAATAAGAATATCTAAATGTTTTTGATAAATGTTATTTACCAATAAAATTTAACATATTTCGCTTCTCACAATATTATTTAAATAAATGTTACTTCTTTAAAATAATTTCAACCCCCATCACATTTAAAAGTTTTTAAAAATTTTTTCCGTTTTACGTTTTTTAGAGAATCCTGAAAAAAAAAAATTAAAAAAACAAGTGTATTGATAACTTTCCTAGTACTAAGATTATGAATTCATTTAAATCTGGTATTAATAGAGATTTACTAAGGATCCATTTGGGGAATCGCTATTTTTCAATCATCTTTAGTATTCTTCAAATTTGATAGATTAAAAATATCTATTAGTTTAATAGATTTTTTCTCATTAACTTAAGTGCAGAAACCAGAAAATTTTAAGGAATAGATTATATCCAAAAAGCAGAGAAGATATTTTTCATGACGGTAGCTAAATTTTTCATCTATTACTTTTTCATTTTGATGAATCTCATTATCCCCCATCCCCTTGGAAAATATGATTTTAACTACTTTTTCTTTTAATTGTAAGAATATGTCATTTCTTGAATGTTTTTCTAAAAAATAACTTTATAAAAGAACACAAAATATTTTGAAGAAACATTAGGTATAGGATATGTGTGTATGCGCTCCATTCGTTACAATCAATAAATTTAATGATTATACATATACTATTAAAGTAATCAAACAAACTTGATGAACCAATTATTTTATGAAATTTTTTAAATAAAATGATTTTTTCAATAATTCCTAACACAATGAACGATAAATGTAATAATTTTCCCATGAGTTCAGTTTGAGATTTACAGCAACGCATACGTATGCTTTAAAGGCATCAGCATTTCACTATTATGTAAGTGTAAAATAGTTTTTCGAGACACACAGGGTTCTATTTGTATGCAGACATTCTAATTTACTTGGTCAATTATTTCAATGTTGTAATTATACAAGCAAATACAGATATGTCACAATACTATACAGTCACCTATACTACGACAGAAATGTTTCTAAAGCCAGGATAGATTTTTTTTCTGGGATGTAAATCAAGTTATTAATTTATCAACCATAAATAAATAGAGAGATACTGAAAATTTTAAAACAATATATTTTTTATTCAACAAATTTATTCAAATTACAGATGAATGTAAAATAAAAATGTATGTTCTTATTTGGTTCTAATTCTCTTTATTAAATATATTTTTCATCATTTCTCTTCTCAATGATATGGAAGCGTTTTTTTTAGGTCGAACGATACCATCGCTTCTTAAACTCATTTCTTTTTTCGAACTTCAACCCTCTCTAAATTTTTCATTTTTGTCGATTTTCTGCTCAAAATAATTTAGTAATGAATCTTGTAAGAAGTTGGGCAATTTTCCAGTTCTATTTTGAAATTTCGCCTTCTTTCAGCACAAAGATTTTAAGCGAAGAAAAATATTTAAAGACTTTTCACTAAAATAAATCCTTTCTGAGAGTTTTTAGAATAAAATTTGCAACTTTCCTCCGAGCTGTCGTCTTTAGAATTTGTCTGACTTATGTTTTCAGAAGTCATTCCCACCAAATTCGCTTCAACGATTTCATCTTCTGTTAATAAATTTTGCACAGTCCTCTATAGGCATACTCACAAAACCGTCGTCTTTGATCAATTTAACAAGTTCTAATATTTTCCGTAATCCTCTTTTCTGAAGATTCTTGTAAGCTTTTTACTGAGGTTGGTCATATCTCTTGCAACAGTCATTAAAAATTTATTTTTTTTTAATTATTTTACTTTTCGTGGCAAGCTTTAATTGAAAATCATTTTCAAGCTTTTATTGATCCAATTGATAACGAAAATCTCAAGTTTCAATTGGTTTTAGGTTAGTTCTAAAATCCATCAAAAAGATTGTCCTATGCATTACGTTTGAAAAGCTTTGATAATACCCTTATCTAAAATCTGGACATGGGAACAAATTATATACTATAAATGCATTTTTTTATATGTTAACCTAGTTGAATATTTCACTAATGAGGTACGTGTGTTAGAATTTTAAAGATGATTGAGCCTGTGTAAGTGACGGTTTTAACAAAATCAAATCATTTTTATTTCGAAGTAGTTTTAAAGACGAAAACAAACACATGAAATGAATAAGCATTCAGACTTAAATTAGGCATAAACTGAAAATGAAATTTGTATATTTTTTAATAGAAAAATGATTTATTTTTAAAAATTTATTTATAAAATCATTCTTCTGAAGAAAAATGATAAACTAAAGCTAACCAATCATTTCAGACTAGTGTGGAATTTAATAAATCCTAAGGAAACTGGTTTTAAGGTAACAACGAAAGATCAATAAATTTGCTTCAATCGTTTGTCACATTGATTCTTCAAAAGGCAGAAATTCAAAAATTATTATAAAAAATATATATATAATAAAAGGTTTTGGGGGGAACTCGCTTTTTTTAATTGTAAGAACCTCAAATGTTTTGACAATTATAGCGGAAAACATTTCAGTATATCTGTAAAATACACACACATGTGTATACTAGCCTTAACCAGATGTGTACCCCATAACTATACTTATTCCATGATGTTATATGAATATATACTGCCTATACATAAATTAATGGTGTTTAATTCTTAGTGTTAAGCGTACAATTGTACTGAAAACCATTATTTAACCCTCAATTCTTAATTTAAGGTCAGAACTTCATTTCCGAAAATTAAAGCAGTATCATCTTTTATGCTCTCGTAAGCTCCCGCTCCCAAAGTGGATCGCCGCAAAACCCATTTTTGGTGGATGTCTACTCATGAAAATAAACATCCTTGCTATATTTAAAGCCTAAGTCTAAAAACCCATAAAATGATATTTTTTTTTACTAATAAACCCTTAACAACCCTTGAGAGTTGACTTCCAAAAAGTTCGTTCAAAGTGGATTACTACACAGCAAAAGAAACATGCGTATCAATTTTCATAACTGCTGCTTTACTGCTTTGAAAATGGGATTTTTTTTTTATTTATACACCCGAGTAACTCTCCCTTCAATTTTTGACAGTTGACATTTTCGTTTGACTTTGGTCAATTGACTATACATATTTTGGTTCGTTTTTTTAGGATTACAAATCTATTACATACCCATTCTTTGTTTTGTAGGACTTAAAAAATGTTTATAATTATTTTATTACACACACACACACATATATATAATATATATATATATATATATATATATATATATATATATATGTGTGTGTGTGTGTGCGTGTGTGTGTGCGTGCATTGTAAATATATATATATATATATATAATACGTGATTGATTATAATTGCCTTTTATTCTTACACACACACATTCACAAGTAGATTTTTGTTAACTCTTCACAATCTAAGTAATCTACAATGGCTGTATAATTTGCAACAGACTCTCGCATTCCCTCTTGAAACACTTTTGTGGTTTCCCTAGACCTTATTACAAGCATTAACTGTGCCCACCTACTAGCAAATGAAAAGGGATATGCTAATGAGAGTAGTTAAATAAAGCAAATTTAAATAGCGTTAAAGCGGAGAATAATAATAACAGTAAAATGTTGATAGTGGAGATGCTATGCAATGGTAGTTATTTCCATTGTTCCCAGTTTTCTATTACATGAATAACTCTAAATGTTCAATATCCTAAAGAATACAATGATTGAAGGATCAGCGGGATTTTCCCAGTTTCCCTGTATTTGTACTAGTTCTGTCAGATAATTGGTGTATTTGATTATTTTATAATTTGTTCTCACTCGTTTCTGTGAGTAGATCTTCCCCTCATAAACTAAACTTTGTTAAAAAATGAATAGATTTTAGTTTATATGAATGGTTTGTTATTATTGAGTCAGCCTCCTCCATTTCTTATCTGAGTCGAGATTTTTAGAAGAATAAAATACTCGATGTACTAACAGTGACTGTAGGGTTACCGTTATAAATGTGCAGAACGTAAATGAAAATGTTTGCTACCTTAATGCATTCTACTAAACTTAAAAACACACTGTCTAAAAACAATATTACTGCAAAAATCTATTATATTACCATGAACAATATTTTATATCACCTATTAGTTTTAAGTAACACTATTTATTTCAATCTTCAGATATTTAAATCATTTCAATTATTTGTATTATTAAAGTATCGAAATTTAATAACTCAGAACTCTGAAAACTGTAAAACAGCCCTTTGATTCAAAATTAGCTCAGTTCTTTTATCATTTTGATATTTAAAAGCTAAAACCCAAAATTACTAAGTTTCATCATTATATAATATAAATTTCTTCACTTTGATAATATTGTGAAGTTGGTTTTCGAAAAAAAATTTAAAAAACTAGGGAAATGAGTTTGACATAATACTTTTAACCCTTTTTATCTACCGCATTATGATTTACTGCAGTTTTTTTCATGCAATATTTTTGAATTGGCATTGCATTATTATGGGATACAAAAAAAAAAAAACACACTCAACTTTTTGGAAATTTAAATCGGCTATTTTCAATAAATTAACAAAGATAATCAACTGTAAAATTAATTATATACACTGTTCACTTAAAATAAAGAGTCAAATCGTTTTCTAAGGTCTTTATTTACATACAAATATAAGACACATTTTGACATTAACTATTTTTTCGGGAACAAAAATGGCAATCTTCTCTACGCACTGAAAACGCAACTTCTGCTATAAAACTATTCGGCTTCCCTGCTAAAATACCCATCATAGAACCCGTGCTGTCATATATCATGGAAGAGTGGATTTAAAAGAATGTTCCTGCTAAGTATCGCCATTGTATTCGTAAAAGTGGTTATTCTATGTAATTTTAGAGAGAGGGGTACTTATAAGTAACGTCGGTAGATAAAGGGTTAAAATGATCTTAAAATAATATCACCCCCTTATACTAGTTAAATAAAAATACCCCCTCCCCCATTTGTAGGTTACTTAAATAAAAATATCTAAGGAATCTAATTTTCTGATAACAAAATATCTAATAAAAAGCAAAGGAAATGAAAACGAATTTAAAAGTAATAGTAGTACTTCATGTGGATAAAATGTTGGCCATGTATTGAGACAAAAAATATTGGAAATCAATTACTACAGATATTTTATTTGCCAGATGAAAAGTCAGCAATTGTAATAATTAGATTGACCATTTTTTTTCATTTAATTGCTTTTCTCAGTTTAAATAGAATCATGCTACCCTATGCAAAAGAAAATGTTAAAAAAAATAGTTGTACAAGTATGTAAAGTTATCACACACAGAATATTTTCTTTTTCTGTATTTACCGAAAATCCATCTGAAGCAATGAATGACAAACCCTTTGCAATAAGAAAATTACTGACATAAAACTCTAGTTTTAACTTTCCTTAAATTTGTTTTTTAAAAAAAACCATTTAAGGGCACACAAAATACGATTCAATTGACAAAAATCGCTAACAAATTTAAAAAGTATTATTTGGCTTAAATTATTTCTGATACTTTTCTATAATCTAAAAAAAAATTTGAAAGCTCTTATTTAAAAAAATTCAGAGTTATGGTAACTTTTATGTTCATTTTCATTCACACACAGAAAATTTCAATGACAAATAAAATCTTCAAATGGATTTATTTTAGAAAGAAAAAATAACTCATTTAGCTTCATTTAATGCTTTAATATTGTTTTGCCTATTAATAGTAGTACATGTAACAGAAGTTGGTAACCATCTTTGAATCAAAGCAATACTTATTTTTTAAAAAATAGTTGAATTTTCCACATTTTTCAAGGAATGTTCCATAAACATTCAGAAAAAAAAGTATTTTGCTAACATTCATCATACTAGTAGAAAACCAATATGAACTTTTTTTATTCATAGTTTGACGTATTTTTAATTCAAATTTTATATCTGTACGTCAATTTGTGAGGAGGAATATTGTAAATATTTCTCCATAATTTTTAAAATGTTTTTTTTTTAAATAACAGAGATCAGACTTTTTTAGTATTTTGACCACAAAACCTTTTTAAGCAATCAATATGCATAGGTTGCAAGCAAAGAAATTGTAAAAACCATTAAAACAAAGATTTTTCAGAAATCGCACCGTATGTTTTGAAAAAAGTTATGAGAGATCAGAAGAAACATAATTGCTCATTTTTTTTCTGCAATGTAAAAAATGCATTCTTGTACATTTAAGCGAATATTTTTGAAAAGATCTTATATTTTCATAATAAAATTCTCCCTATAGTAAAAACATATATAATAAAAATATATTAAAAGGGAACAATCGTGAAAATGTAGTAGTATGTAGTATACAAAAACAAAATCATGTAAAAGTGTTCCTTTTTTTAAAAGTTATCATATGTGCAATGTTATGAAAATTTGATATGTTGACTAATGATGCAGAAATAGTTCAATGAGAAAAATTGTGATTAATGACCTGGAGTAAGAATTGTTCACATTTTTATTCGTTAGTTATTTTGTATTAAAGTAAGCGACCTTTTTTCAGATGAACTTCTGTTTCTGATCCTCTTCACCTTACACGTATCTAGTATGCATTTATGCATGAAATAAAATTAAGAAAACATTCTTTTCATTGAATATAGTTAAAACAATGATAAATGGGACATACAAAAATCAGTTTTCTCCTTAGCAAATAATTAATGTTTAGATAATAAAACCACAATATAACATTAACAATAGTAAACATATTAAATGAAATTTCCTTTACATCTTAATGTACAACAAATTTGTTTTTAATAACAGTAATTCTTGAAAAAAACTCAGTATACAAAAAAAAAAGCTTTAGCATTGTTTTATTTTTCCTTTAACTATTTTACTACATTCTTACTGTCAAAAAAAAACGTTCTAAAAGAAACTACGTTCGGGACTTATTTTTTAATTTTCAAAACCTAAATTTTGCATTTTTAATTTCAATGCCTTTCAAAAACATTGTTTACATAAAAATTTTCAAAAATTTTAACTTTTAAAGAAATTTTAGTTAAATTTTGAATTTTTTTTAAAACTCTATTTTTTAAAAAAATTTATATTTTACAAAAAAAATTGCTGCAGCACATTTTTAAACATGTTTTTAGAGGCTGGACTAAAAATTTTAAAAATTTTTTCTTTTTTTAAAAAAAGTTAGAGCTAGTCAAGCAAATGACTATAAATTTCATTTATTTTTTCGAAACTTTTATAAAATCAACCATACAATCACTAAAATTGTTCAATTTCTTAGTTTTTTAGTTCAGCCTCTAGGAAAATTACTATTAATAACATTTGTGTAAAATTTCATGCAAGTATCTTACTGGTTATTTAGATATCACATTTAAAATACCAAGAAATTTAAAAAAAAAGTTTTGAAAAATGTTTAAATTTTAAAAAATCTTTTTTAAAAAAAACAATTATAATACTTAAAATCTCTGATTTATATAACACACCTTCCGACTTTGATATTTTTTTAAAATTTTTTTTCTTTTTTTGGGCCCCTATTTTTTTCTGGCTGATTTCGAGCGAGGAAAAGAATGTCGTTTTGAGTCATTGCCCGAATGATGTAAAAATTTGTGTTCCCAAGGTATAGTAACCTGCATTTATGTAAAGGGGTTTTCAATACCCCCAACAAACCATTAAAACCCCTTAAATAAAAAAAACGGCAATATAAGCACCCAAAGAGAATTTTTCAGCCAAAAAAAAGTTTCCTTTGGAACAATTTCCCACAAAGGGGGTTTGAACGACTCTTTTGCTTTTTTGGGTTTTACCTGGAGACACTTCTGAAAAATTGTTTTTCACACAATTTCATGTAATCAGATTTAACTACTTTTTAAATTTTTGCAGAAAGACCTGCACTTTTTCAAAAATCGTTTGCCGGTTGTTTTTGGCCCTGGTATGCACACCAATATCGCCTATTGGGACACTGTAATGCAGGGGTTTTTTCACGGCGAGCAACAGTAAAAAAACCGCTATGGTAGCATTTTGCATTGCCTCGATGTTAAAATATTACTTCTAATGGCAATCCCAAGTATTTTTTAGTTTTATCGATCATAACATCAGTGAGTTTTCCTTTTCCACCGAGGTTTTTTCTGGGTTTTAAGCTTTCTTAGAGCCGGCTATCTACTTTTTTTTTGGATGTGTCCTATACACTCATTTGTGACCCCT
Organism: Trichonephila inaurata madagascariensis; assembly: GCA_019973955.1. Taxonomy (NCBI): domain Eukaryota; kingdom Metazoa; phylum Arthropoda; class Arachnida; order Araneae; family Nephilidae; genus Trichonephila; species Trichonephila inaurata. The sequence continues at coordinate 32,144 of BMAV01017737.1, read as the reverse complement.
TTTACCGTCTTTCCCTTTCACTGCAAGGTATCCAACCCACGACCAAAAAAATAAGTATTTCGATTTTCGGGGTACAAGAACGCTCGAAGATTTGTACCCCCCGACGGATTCCATGCTTGAAGCAGACCCAAGATGATTGCAGAACATGTATGTAGAACTGGACTTTTAAAATTTTCAATGTATTCCAAATTCTGCAAAATTTTGACATGATTAAAAGCTTCCCAGTGTAAAGGAAAATGCTGCAACAAACCATTCAGGGATGAATGACCAGTCTTTGCCAAGTACCATAAACAGATACCCACTTTTGCAACGCCGTGGGGCTTTTTTGAAGTTTCTCCTTCTAAAAGCAGCTCATTCAGGCATTTTTATGTTGATGTAACTGCAGCCAACTTTTCTCACATAGTCTGTATGCACCTTTTTTTACAAAAGGCATTTCAATAGCACACAGCTTTTAGCAGACGAATATCCTTTTCCCCATTACTCGCATTCCCCAAGCAAATTGCAAATTTTTGGCACTTTGCTTGTTTTTCAGTAGATGAAAAAAGGGGGTATGAAATAACATTTGGAGCAGTTTACTGCTACATTGGAAAAATCAAACACAGAATCTTATACAATCTTTATTTTTAAAACATTCTGCGCAGCATAAACTGGTAAATACATTTGCCAAAATATTTGGGGCAAATATTCTGTTACCTTTTTTAAAGTTCCATTTAAACATTCGTTGTTCTGCGAAAGTCTTTTTAAGAATTCAGTTTCAGTTCGCTACAAGTCTGAACATTTTCCTTTTATTTGGGTTATAAATCTGTTACCACAAATTTCTTTTCGAAACTGACTTAACTCTTGGGTTTCCCCTTTTTAATCAGGTAAAACAAAAGCGGAATATCCGAACAATAAAAAAAATTTTTTTAATTAAAGCGAAAAAATTAAGTTTTTAAGAAAAAAAGAATAAATTTCAAGACCCAAACCAAAATAAAAAAAAGTGAGGTCATAAAACAGAGGTTTCCCAAACGCATAAGTCAAAATAAAAAAATTGAAATTTTTGCCAATCAATGAAATAGCTTAAAATTGTTAAATATTGTTTTAAATTTATAATGTGATGAAACTGGAAAAACTAGTGGTAAAAAAATGTTTAAAAAAACCCGTTTTTTATTTCCCGTTCCGGTTTCTTTTGATAGCGGTAATAATATTTTAAAACCAATTTTTTTTTAAATTTTCCCGACAAAAAAAACAGATTTAGAAAGATAATTGTTTGAATTTTTTTAAAAGATAAAATAAAAAAAAAATGTGATTTTTACCAAAAAAGACGTTTTAACGTAATTTAAAAAAACCTTATAGCATATGTTTTGCAGAAAATAACGCTGCTACTTCGAATGAATTATTACTATTTTTTTAAAGAAATAATACTGTATATAAGATAAAAAATGATTAAAATAATAGTTATGATTATATATCTAAATTTTTTTCCTCGGTATTTAACTTGTGATCTCTTTGTCATCATGAATCATGGATTCGAGTCATGTTTCCTCTAAAGACCAGCTGTGTAGAAACACTGATGCAAGAAAATCTGTCGACGTTCACAATCCGTGTGCGAGCTGTGAAAGTTTGAAGAGTGTGACCCTTTCAGATGCCCTTGTCACCTGACCGAAATTTAAAATTGCAGGGAACTTTGCAAATAAGAGCCGCCGTGCTGCTATGAGGAGCAACGGTAATAAACAATCAATCCATATGTATTTCCTTTCGAATAATGTATTCATTCACACAATGTAAAGGTATCCGACTACGTTCGGAACCGTGATTTTGCAAAAGCGTATAAATGGACAATATTTATGATATTTAGTGTCTCTTAGATTAGAAAATGTATATAAAATTGTTTTAAGAATAGTATTACAAAAAAAATTATTTAAGTACAATATTTTGACAAAAAATAAACATACAATGACCCATATTCAAAAGATATTCTCCTTTTACGAAAATTGCTTCTATTATAATAATTTTTGCATGTATATAGCTCAGATCGCTTTACAGAGGCTCAACTAGAATTTTTTAAATACATAACTTAGAAGTAGGTTTATCCATGTTTTATGACAACAGAGGGGAGAAATTTTAAGAAAAAAACGCCGATAATTATTTCAATCGGTTGTAACTCCGAAAATAATGTGAATTTTTCAAAAATCATAGTTGAGCCACTTTTTTAGAGCTAAGAGCTAAAAATAGACTAAATATTATTATAATAGAAGCATTTTTCACAAAAGGAGAACATTTTGAAAAAAGGTTATTCTAAGTAAAAGTTTTGCCGAAATATTGCATTTAAATATTTTTTTTTGTCAAAATGTCCTTAAAACAATTTTAAACATATATTCTAATCTAAATGACATTAAATATCGTGAAAATTATCCATTTATGCGCTTTTTTAAAATCACAGTTCCGAACGTAGTCGGATACCTTAAAATTACCAATTTTATCTACATATATAAAGGAGAAAAGCGACTCTCTCATCATGATATCTCAGGAACTATTGAATCTACGGATTTGAAATATGCTATGCATATTCCTTTCAGAGATTAGAGATCTAACAAGGACGGATTTTACGAAAATTTAACTCCAAGAGTCGATGTGGGGGCTTAAGGGGCGTTAGAGATAAATATTCTAATTTTGAACCGTTAGATGCAAAAATTTGAAATTTGGTAAGTAGATTCCTTTCATAGAGAGTAAAGATCCATTGCAAAATGGGTTTTGCAAAATTCGACCCCTAAAGGGCGTTGCTGAAGTTTAAATGGCCTTGTAAATATTAATTTCATTTTTTCACTATGAGATGTACATGTTTGAAACTTAATAGGTATGTTCCTTTCGCAGAGTAAAGATGCAATATAAAAGAGATTCTGCGATAATTGAACCTTAAGGGGTGCTAAAGTTAATTATTTCCGTTTTTTAACTCTTAGATTTACATTCTTGAAATTTGTTAGGAACGTTCCTTTCATAGCGTAGAGATCTTGTACAAAAGCTGTTTTATGAAAATCGATACCAAGGCGCTTAGTAGATACTTAAGGTATCCGACTACGTTCGGAATCGAGATTTTTTAAAAGCGTATAAATGGCTAATATTTATGATATTTAGTGTCACTTAGATTATAAAATGTATACAAAATTGTTTTAAGAATAGTATTACAATAAAAAAATATTTAAGTACTATACTTTGACAAAAAATGAACATAGAATGACCCATTTTCAAAATATTCTCCTTTTATGAAAAAATATTCTATTATAATAATATTTTGCCTGTCTATAGCTCAGACATCTGTACAGAGGCTCAACTAGAATTTTTGAAATATATAACTTAGAAGTGGGTTTATCCATGTTTTACAACAGAGGGGAGAAATTTTAAGAAAAAAACGCTTATAATTGTTTCAATGAGTTGTAACTCTGAAAATAATGTGAATTTTTCAAAAATCGTAGTTGAGCCTCTGTACAGAGGTCTGAGCTATATACAAGCAAAATATTACAATGTAATAGAAGCATTTTTCACAAAAGGAGACTATTTTGAAAAGGGGTCATTTTTTGTTCATTTTTTGTCAAAATATTGTACTTAAATAATTTTTTATATTAATACTATTCTTAAAACAATTTCATATACATTTTTTAATCTAAGTGACACTAAATATCATAAATATTAGCCATTTATACGCTTTTGCAAAATCACGTTTTCGAACGTAGTCGGATACCTTAAAAAAACATAACAAATTTAACAAGCGTTCAATATTTTGGCGCCATTGTATATATCATACTAGCCATTACCAGCCCGCTTTGCTAAATATTGCATAATGTTGTATGAATATATACTGGATGTTTATGTTCTTACATTAATTTCTATTATATTGAAAAACATTCTTAATATTTTTAACTCTTGAATAATAATTTCTAATATTGAAGTCGTCTTATTTTTTACTAACCCATAACCTCTTCTTCTAGAATGGATTTCCGAAAAACCCATTTTAATTTATTTTTACTCATCAAAAAAACATGATAGCCAAAGAAAAGTCTAAATCTAATAGTTCAAAAGCGGCATTTTTTTTCAACAAACCCGTAGCCCCCTTTGATCATTGATTTCCTAAAAATCCATTCTAGCCGATTTTAATTTAGCAAAATAAACATGAATACCAGATTTCATTGTTGTAGGTCTAGTAGTCCAAAAACGTAATTTTTTTTCTTATCAATACACCCCAGTAACTCCTCGCTTCCCTAATGGGTGTAAATTTCCATAAAATCTATTTTTAGTGGTTCTCTATGCAACAAAAGAAACATGCTTAGAAAATTTAAAGTTCATGGGTCTAACAATTCAAAAACAAGATTTTTTTTTCCATAACTCCCCTTAACCCCTCGCAACTCCTGCTGAGGGCTGTTTTGCAAGGCCTATTCATGGACGCACTCTACTTTATGAAAAGAATATGCCCACCAATTTTCATGGCGGTAGATCTGACAGTTTTAGAACGAAAATGCTATTTTACCCCTTAAGTTACCCGACTACGTTCGGAACCGTGATTTTAAAAAAAGTGCATAAATGGATAATTTTCATGATATTTAGTGTCACTTAGATTAGAATACATGTATAAAAATGTTTTAAGGACATTTTGACAAAAAAATTATTTAAATACAATACTTTGGCAAAAAAAAAAAAAAAAACTTAGAATAACTTTTTTTCTTAATGTTCTCTTTTTGTGAACCATTTATGTGCCTTTTTAAAACCACGGTTTCGAACGTAGTCGGATACCTTAAGTTGTTATGCTTATAGAAAATGTCACAACGTACGAAATTCAAAGTTTTTTTTTATCATTTTAAACTGAATTGGATACTGAAGTCATAATACAAAAACCGAAATTCAAATATTTGCAAATTAAAAAAAGTTATGCCGCAATAACTATCGATATACATTAGATACTGATGATAGCAGTAAGTTATCAGTGCTTAGTGGGGTAGCCTTATTACTTATTACAGTTTCACATCGATGCTTTATTGAGTTGAAAATAGTTCTAAGCTCTTTTTTCGTTATTACATGATGGTTGTAAGAACAATTATATCCTCAATCAGTTCCTTTTTATTTCATGGATACTTCCCTAGGACAAGAGTTTTCAACCTGTGCCACAAGTTTTTGATAGGATTCAGGCCAGGACAACAATGGCATTCAGTCAAGAAGCAACGACATCAAATACACGGTTACATTGAACACTTAAAAAGAGATGCGTGACGAGAAAGTGGTCTTTCCTATGTTAAAATTGCAAGACAGGTGGGTGGTTTAGTGACTTCTAAACTGGAAATTAAACGACTTGTTTAAGATGACAGGAGACAAATTTAATAAAAAACAAAGCAGGAGAAGGCAGAAAAAGGTTCAACACGTCTGCTGATGACAGAAGAATAAAAATACTATGTAACCAAGATAAAGGAATGTCATCATAAGTTATCTGAATGATGCTGGTGTTCTGGCAGTTCGGAAACAATTAGAAGTTTAGCAGATGTAAGACTAAGAGATAGAATTCCACGACAAAAGACTTATACCAATTTATGGCAGCACTAAAAAAGACTACAGGTGATCGAAGAGACAAATAATTGGACAAACGATTAATGGTCACAAGTTATATGGGTGATGGAGCTAAAATATTGTACTTCGGTAGTGTTGACCAAAAATATGTAAGACGAAGAATAGGAGAAATGTCACGTCATGACCTCATCCAGGTAACTGTGAAGTACCCACATAGTTTTATAATTTGTTCAAGCATATGAACAGATGGTAGCGTACGACTTTATATAATCGATGGGAAACTGAGCATGAGAAAATACATTGGTACCCTTCTAGATCCCAAAATTCTACCCTCCATCAGGAATATATTTACCAACCATTCTTGATTTATTTTACAGCATGATGCTGCTCCTTGCCAATCATTAAAGTAATCAAAAGACTGGTATCGTTCTAAGTTAATTGAGTTGTTTTCCTGGCCAGAGGAAAACAGTCCTGATCTCAATCATGTCGAAAACTTGTGGCACCATTTGAAAACTCTTGTACCCATGGAATAAAAAGGCACTAATTGTGGATATTACTATTTCCTGGCATCATGTAATAACGAAGGAAGAGATTAAAATTGTTATCTCTCTATGAAGTATCGATGAGAAACTGTAATAAGAAATAAAGGCTACCCCACTAAGTACTGATAACACACTGCTATTATCGGTATGTAATGTATTTGGATATTTATTGCAGCATATTTTTTTTCTTTGCAAATATTTGATTATTTTTTGTATTGAATTCAATATTTTAAAATTACTTTAAAATAATGTAAAAGACTTTGCATTTTGTACAACGTAAAATTTTCTATATGCGTACAAACTTAAGAAAAATGACAATTTCAAAAAGTGGCAAAACCCTACATCTCAACTAGGAATTGCAATATCGGACCAAAAGTCCAATACCGATACTCGGTACTTTTTAGATCTTAATACCGGGATACCGGTTTTTTAATACCGTTAGCACAATCGGAAAAATTAATTTGCATTTTTAAGTCGATCATTGCTTTTTAGATTGGATTTTTCAGTTTCAAAAATCGTCTCATCATTATTAGTTATCTGTTTCAACGTGTTTTAGAATCTAATATATGTTCTGTTTCTAGTACACAGAAAAAAAGGTATCACAAAATTGTACAAATGGCTCAAAATACCGGTATTGCAATCCCTAATGGCAACCTACCAATTACTTTTATAAATCTCAGATCCGAATATATTCAAATGTGTTTTTTTATTGCGATTTAATTAATGTACATGGTTCTTTAATTTCATAGGCTAACGATTGCTCATTTAATATTTAAGTGATTATATAAAAAATTATTACTTTAAAACTAAAAAAATTAATTTAGCTTTTAAAATGCACTAAAAATTATTTTTGCCCTTATAAAATGAGGTTTTTTTAAAAAGAATTATAAATTTTTTAAATTTTTTTCATATTGAAAAAAAAAGTGACATTATTGATGTAAAATCAACTGGGTTTGGGCCCAAAAATAAAATACTTTTATTAAGATAAAAAAAATAAATGTTTTTTTTTCCTTTTTAAATTCCATTGTAAGACGAATGCAAAATTATTTCTTGAATTAAAAAAATTATTTCAAAAAGGGTCATATTTGATTTTTTATTTATCGAAAAAAGATCTAATCTACTATTTTAAAAAACATTTTTTTTTTTTTATTTTTTGTTTTTTAGTTAAACTTAGGTTACACATATGTTTTTAATAAAAAAATATCTTTTGATTATTTAAACAAAAAGTTTTTTCAATGCACAAATTTCTTCTTAATTTTTTTTTAAAGGGTTTCCCATTTTCTAATTTTCCTTAAGGTACATTAACGCATTTATAATCGTTCATCTAATAAGAGTATACTTTTTTTCTGATTCAAACGTTTTGAAAAATAAAACGATATATTTGCGATTTGTAACAAACTTTTTTTCAATGCAATACGTCTTATTTTGTTTTTTTATTTTTTTAATTAATATAAATTTAAATTTTTGTTTTATCATAGAAAAAAACGAAAATTTCCTTTTAATGAACCGCTTTCACGCATATTTTCATGCATCTACCCATTTAGTATTTTAATGATATTTTATATTCTTTCTAATGAATTAAAATGTTTTATAAGGACAATTTGCTTAAAAAATTTGAATAGTTTTTAATTGGAAACCTATCTTAAATATCTAAATGAATTATTATTATATTATGTCTTGCATGGTGAAAAAGTAAAAATTAAGGTTTTTCCGAATATGTTCGGAAAATTGATTTTCAAAAGGATAAATGGATACTATTTATGATATTTAGTGTCATGTTTCAAAATGTATTAAAAAGTTTTAAAAAAAAGTTACAAAAAATTATTTAAGTACAATATTTTTTGACAAATGAACATGAATGACCATTTTTTAAAAAAATTTTTTTTTGAAAAAAGCTTCAATTATAAAAATTTGGCCCGTATATAGCCAGATTTTTCAGAGGCTCAACTAAATTTTGAAAATATAACTAAGAATGGGTTTTTTCCTTTTTTTAAACAGAAGGGCAATTTTGAAAAGCCCGATAATTATTTTTCAAAATTTTAACTTGAAAAAAAAATTTAATGTTTTAAAAAAACATAGTTGAGCCCCTGTACAACGAGCCCCCAAAAAAATTATTGTACTAAACATTTTTCCAAAAAGGGGAAAAAAAAAAGGTTATTGAAAGTTAATTTTAGCCGAAATATTGATTTAAATTAATTTTTTTGTAAAAATGCCCTTTTAAAACTTTTTTATACGTGTATTCTAATCTAAGTGACATTTTAAAATAAAAAACCAATTTATCCCCTTTTTTTAAAAATCAGGGTTTCCCGAACGTAGTCGGATCCCTTTAAATGTTTAAAAACACGGTAATCAAAACCCCTTTTAAAATTTTTTTTTGTGAAGACAAGAAAATGAAATTTTTAAAAGGACATTTCATGGAGAAAATTTTTAAAATTTAAAGAGTAAAAAAATTTTAAAATTTAAATGTTTTATCTCAAATGGAAATTTTTGGGGGAAAAAATAAGAAATACGGTATAAAATCTTTATTTTAAAATTACGTACCTTTAATTAAAGTGTTTAAAATAAGTCATAATATAAATGTTATAAATGTATCCCTTTTTTCAAGAATTTTTTTTGGGTTTTTGTCAATTTTAAAAATTACAAGCATATATTTTAAATACTTATATTTTTGTTTTTTTAAACCCAAGGTTCATATTTAAAATAAAAACAAAATTTTGTAAATCAAAAAATTTTCCCATCATTCGAACAATTTTTTGGATTTTTTATTTAAAATTTTTTAACCAGAAGAAAAAGGGGAGAAAAGGGGATTTATAATTTGAGATATTTAATATTTTTTTCTAGATTTAGTCTATAAGAAAATAAAACATATACAGAATAACCCCCAAAATTGTTTTACAAAATTAAGAGGAATGTTAGTACCCACCCAGACAACCAATAAATTAGTAGGATCTCATGGGGGTTAACTTTTGCACCCTGGGGGAGGCAGAAAAGAGGAAAGAAAAGAAACGAATCTTGTGAGATGAAGCAATAAAAACCCATCATTTCTTACGGCATTTTTTGTCTGCAAAATTTTTACCCCTAAGATAGCGTTTCCCCAAAAATTGATGGGCCGCCACCCCAAGGGGGACATATAAAAAGTCGAAAATAAAAGTTTTAAAAAATTACAAATTTACTAAAAGGAAGCAAAACAAAATATATTCTGATGTAAAAAAAGAAAAAATACACATTTACACTGATATAACATACTTATATAAATGCATAGTACTGCCCCAAATGTATTTGATAATTAATTTATAAAACTAAGTTAAGGGTTAATAAAACTGGGTGACTAACATGGGTTTCCCGTGTAAAAAAATTTTTATATATCTTGATCTTTTTTGAACGGTATATAATTAACCCCGGATCACTCGGGGGGTTTTTTGTACACTCCAGCAACAAAAAATTCCCAGGATTCAAAAAAAGAATGCACAGAGCCAGGGATTTTTTTTTTTTGCACCTGCACATTTTGGGTTCATTAAACCTTCAGGTGGGGATTCGACCCCTTTTTGGAACGAGGGGTTTAATGACCTTCAAAAGTTTTTTTCGGGGGGACTAAAAACCTCCCGTGATTTGATGATTTGTATGCAGTCTGTTCTAATGTTTAAAAAATTATTAAAATTTTTTTTTCTATTTTCTACTATCATTACCCTTTTAAATTATACAGTATTTTTTTGGTATATACGTTTTACAGGTTTATAAAAAAAAATAAAAAATTATGTTTTTTAAAAATTTGAACATTTTTGTATGTTTTTTTAAAAAGTAATCACAAAAGGCCTCTTTTTGTATGCAATAAATTTAATTTTTTATTTGTATTAAAAAAACATCTTGTATTTTATAAATATGTATCATAATGACTTAATTTTTTTTTTCATAATTAAATCCCGGGGTTAAAATTTGGGGTTTCTCTCCCCCCAAAATTTTGACGGAAGAAAAAAGGGCAGTGACCGCGGGTTAAATCTTATTGTTGCCTTATGTCAAATACATTTATTTTTGGGTTAATTCATTTTTTTGTAGGGGGTTGGAGGGCGATGATAATCAGGGATTAAAAACTGGATTGAAAAATATTGAAAGTTTTGAAAGCACTGTTGGAAAGACTATAAAATTTTCCCGACCCAAAATTTTTAGGTTTAAAAAAAAGCCCCTTTAATTGGTCCCAAAAAAAGAGAATAAAAACCCAACCTGCGTTGTCCTTTTAAAAACGCCCCTCATCATTTCAAGATTATCTCCATAACAATGACTGAAATTTTTTCCGTGAATGCTAGGGTGGAGTAAACAAAAGTAATTTAAAGATATAACGAAGGGAAAAAAAAGGGAATGAATTTGAAGCACGAAGTTTTATGAAAAACGGTTTATGTTGTCGTATTTATAGTCATCATATTTTTTTCCAGAGATAGAAACCCTTTTAACGTCGGGAAAATGCAGCTATATATATATGAAACTTATTGTTTTGGGGGAATAATAGTTCCCCTGAATATGCAGAATTCAATTTTTTTTAGTTAATTTTAGTAATTTAAGGTAAAAAAAATAATACTTCATCTTATATATTAAACGAATTTTATTTTTGGGAAAAATAAAAAAGAAAAAAAGAAAAAAAAAAAAAGAAAAAACCACAATAAATTTTAAAAAAACATTTTTGGGGGTTATTCAAAAAAAAGAAAAATCATAACAATTTATTAATAAGGAAATATTTTTTTTTAAAAACCCTGTCTCAAAAAAAAACAATTAAATACAGAAAAATTATTTATAATATTAAGAATGATTAGTTAATTTTCCTTTTTTATTTCACTTTTAAATTTCCGGGAATTTTTTTCTTGGAAAAAATTTTAAAAATGTAAAATTTTTCCTTTCCTCAGAATTTTACTATAATTTTTCCTCCCAATAATCCCTCTTCATTTTTAAAACTAAAAATTGTAAAAAGGAAAAAAAAATTAAACCAAAACTTTTCCAGTGTGAACTACTTCTTTATTTAAAATCAAAACTCAAGTCATATATATATATTTTTAAAAATATATATATATAATTCAATAAAAGCAAAAAGTACTGAGGTTTTTACCATTAGTTTCCCCCAAACATAATAATAAAAAAAAAACAAATACTTTTTATTCCCCAAATTTCGAATTTTCCTTTTCCCCTCCAAAACAAAGCCCGAAATTTTTTCAAAATTCGGCCCCCCCGAGAAAAGGGTCTTTTTGTGATACATATAACTAGTTTATAGAATTTTTTTCCCAAGGTGAAATAAAAAATTTTTTTTTGTTCTAAAAAAAGCAAAGTTATTTTCAGACAAATTTCATTTACGTTTACATCATTATCCAAAAAAAAATAAATTTTTTAGGTGCTTAAAAAAATAATTTAACCCAAATGAAAATTTTTAAATCATTCAAAAACGTTTAATTTAAAAAGGGTTTCAAAATTTTAAATTTATAAAATTGTTTAAACCTTTTTTTTAGCTTTTTACTTTTTTAAAAATTTTATTTTTTGAAAATTAAAAATTTTAATTTTTTTGGTTAGCGAATATAATTTTTAATTTCTTAGTCTTTCTATTGGATCAAAAGGTAGAAATAATAAATAATATATTTTTTAAAATATTTCAACATGATATTTTCAAAACCCCGGTTTTGTAGTTTTTTTTTGATTGGGAAAAAAAAATTTATGTTTTTCCTTAAAGATAGATACTTTTTAAAAAAGGGAAACAAGTTTTTCTTTAAAAATAATTTTAAAAAAATTCCAACTTTCCCCAAAAGTCATCTGCCTTTGTAATTGTAATTTTATACAATTTAATAGATTTATTTTACTAGAAATCTACTAAAAAGACCGTTAAGACAAATTTTGTTATCCAGTAAAAAAAACATTTTCAAAAACTTAGAAAGTATAAAAAAAAAATTTATTCTAAATGGTTTGGGAAAAAAAAACTAAAAGTTTTTCTAAAGAATGGGTTTTCTTAAATAAAAAAGGGTATTGCTATATATAAAATTTGAACTTTATATTTCAGAAAAAAGCTTTTTTAAAAACCCTTATTTAAAAAATTTTTTTATAATGTCAGGCCAAAAATACCAAAAAGGTAAATATTTAAAAAAAAAAACAAAAATCTTTCGACTTTTACAATTTCAAAAAACACTGCCCTCCCAAAATTTAAAGGGACAATTATTTTTTTTCTATTTTGGGGGAAAAAATTATTATATAAACGTTTTTTCTAAAAAAGCCTTTTAAACAAAATTTTTTTAATAAAAAGGTACCAACATTTAAGGCACAATCCTATTTTTGCTACTTTGGGGGAAAAAATGAACATAAAAAAAGGGGGCATTCCATTTGTTTTAAAAAAATTTATTTACTGAAATCAAAACCAAACATTGGGTACACAAAAACCATGTTGATAAGATTGCAAAAAAATATGTTGATAAAAAATAAATAAGAAATAATTAGTAAAATAATTTTAAATAAAAAAAATTTTTAGTAAAAAAATTTTTGGGAAAAAAAATTTTTTGTAAAAAAAATTGAGTAAAAAAATTTGAAAATAATTTTTTTTTAAAATTTTTTTTATAAAAATATTTGTTAAATTTTCTCAAATTTTTTCTTCCCAAAATCGACAATTTATTTTAGGGTTATGGGTTTTGGGGGGGTTATTCACGGGCAAAGTCTTTGTTCCCGCCTTTTTTGAACTTTAAGAAGAAATTCACAACTTTTGACTACGATTTCAACTGCAACTAACCCCCAATATATTCCCCCTTGGCTGGCCCAGCCCCGGTTTTTTAAAAGGAATTTCATCACCAATGGAACAATCTTATGGTGGGGTACATGGTCCAAAAAATTCATTTTTATGTTCAATCAGGTTTTGGACGGGGGGGCTTTTAGGTTAATAAGGTCATTCAGAACGATTTAACACTGATAAAACCATAAATAAACCGTGTGCCATTATAGAGTTTAAGATTAGTAATATCTGATGGTTTGTTCTATACAGAAAGGTCCATGGCCTGAATCATTTTCTAAAGTAAACTGGAATTAAGATGTTAAAAAGACACACCCTCTACACTGTCTGGAATATGTAATACACTATTTTACAAAACTTAAATGGGCCTCTTGTCATAAGGAAAAATATACTCATAGAATCGCCTTACCTAGATACCTTGATTGTGACAGCGTCTGAGTATCTTAATGGCAGATATTTTCATTCATTTTGTAGTTAAACTACATTCATGTCCAAATTAAGGATAATTGAAAATCACATGGAAATCGAACTCAGGACTAAAAATTTCATTTGTAGAATTATCATACACATCTGCAACTATAATATGAAAATTAGAGGCTCATGCAATGGCACCGACAGTACGTCAAATTGAAGAGAGTGTGAAAGAGGGGTATATAAAGAATGGTGAAAAAGAAGTAAAATTTTTACAAGTGTTTTGTAAGCCACTCAGGGACATAACCGAATAGTTATGACTCCCAGTACGCATGCAGAGGTATTTTACATTGTAAAATTGCCAGAAATGCAGCGTACTCAATTAAAAGTATCCGAAGAATTTGGAATTGCCCCAAATGTCATCTCTAGGCTTTGACAATGATTCCAATATGAAGAAAATTTCAGTAAACGTTACAGTACAGGTTGTTCCCAAGTTACATTAAAAGACCAAAATTTGGCAGTGGCAAAAAGCAGGTGGAGTGCAGCAACCAGCCTGTCTCGTCAGCTATCTGCAGCCACATGTATTACATTTTCAAAACAAACCATGAACAAACGTTTAGGACATATTGCTCTATATGCTCGCATGTTTCTTATATATGTTCGGCTAATTACAACTCACTGCCTCCAATGGTTAGTTTAGGAATACAGAATATGATGTGTGTGTGTGTTTGGAAACCATGACTCACCAAATTTATTGGGACATTATTCTGAAACAACATTTACGTTTGTTTATGAGTATCATGAGTAGGAGTCCATGAGTGTTTATGTATGGCAACGCCCATCTTCACCAAGAAAACATCGTAAGCGAATGCCTTCAATCTGAGTTTATTACCCCAATAAAATGGTCAGAATTCTCACCTAGCTTCAATCGTGCACAGCATGTGTGGCACATGCATGACCAACGAGTTCAAGTTCTTCAACCACGTCATACATGTGCAGAAACTTCAGATATCATTGCTTGCTGAGGGAAGAAATCTTCCCCAAGACCAGCTCGATAATTTGATACTCAGAATGCCTAGGTGTGCACGGACTGTATTTCATCGCATGAGAGACATACACTGAAGTGCCACTGAATCATGGATAGCAAGTACTATGCAAATTGTATAGCGCTGCGCATCATTTATTCGCAAGAGAGGGCACTGCAGTATCTGCATATACAGCGTGTACTGTGGTTGTTCTGAATTAGTTGTTGGAATTGCTAGTATAGGTTAACTGCCTGATTAAGACGCCTTCGATCACAGAAAAATTGTAGGTGCATGACGCATGGGCCATTCGATATCCGAAATCGTCAGACAGATAGGATTTTCAAGGTCGACAGTGTCAAGAGTATATTAAGAATACATAAATGATGGACGAAAAAATTAGCGAACGGGCAACCTGCTAAGGATAATTAGCCTGGACAGTGCGTGGTGAGAGACGTCTCAGGCGTATTGTGCGTATTCAGTGAAGTCAAGCATTAGCTCAAATTACAACCCAGTTGAATGACGGTACCAGTCGTATAATCAGTAAATGGACTATGCAGCACTCCCTTCACCGTATGGGTTTGGGGAGCCGTCGATCTACGTGAGTACCATTGGTCAGTGCTCGCCATTGTGTGCCACGTCTTGCCTGGGCAAGAGACTGGAATATGGAGGACCAGAAACGAGTAGCATGGAGTGATGAGTCTCTTTTCCGACTACTTAACTCTGACTGGAGGCTGAGAATATGGCGTCAGGCTCATGACACTATAGATCCTGCATGTTAGGTTGGAACTGTACAAAGGCTTGTTGGCTCAATCTTGGTCTGGTGTGTTTTTTCCTGGCACTGTTAGGGAGCTTTGGTGCGTGTACCAACCTCCAACCTGATCAGTCCCATCCGTTTATGATGTTATGTTTTCCGTAACGTAATAGAGCTTTCTAGCAAGACAACTGTACTTCTCACAAGTCCCGGCTGGCTACTGGCTGGTTGGATGAGCATTCTTCTGATTTTTCTGTCATAATTTGACCACCTAGAATCCCAGACTTAAATCTTATTGAGCATCTTTTCGATGTTTTGGAACAATACGTGTAAAGGCCATCACACAGCACCAAATGAACCGTATTTAATTATGG
Source organism: Trichonephila inaurata madagascariensis (assembly GCA_019973955.1). Taxonomy (NCBI): domain Eukaryota; kingdom Metazoa; phylum Arthropoda; class Arachnida; order Araneae; family Nephilidae; genus Trichonephila; species Trichonephila inaurata. The sequence continues at coordinate 16,770 of BMAV01017737.1, read as the reverse complement.
ACAGGTTTAGAAAATATTTTGCAAGTCATTCCGGTGGAATGTTTCCAGATACTTGTTGAATGCATGCCTCGTCGTGTGGCAGCCATTATTAATGCTAGAGGAGGCTCAACTCGTTACTCGGTAGTTTCCCCTAATTCAGTGGCACTTCACTGTATAATGTGTTATATATATTACCAATTGTGTAATATTAAGTTTTGTAAAGAAGATATTTCTTGTAATTTCTCCAGGGAGCAAAACTTGCTGTTTTTTATAAATGGAATCACACGTACACCATACTTTTGTTTTTTTTATATTTTGTTTAATGAATGGGTTTAATGAATATATCCCGTTTGTGTTGTTTCTGAAGCTGGCATTATCCTTAATTTATGAGCATGAATGAAAAATGAACTGAAGCAATGCAATGTTCTTCCATCTTTGGATCGAAAAAGATTGAAACTAAGCTTGTACAGGATTTTTGTTTTGTACACTCGAATATAATTATTTCTAGCAGAACCTCTTAAATTCAGGCAAAAATATTTAACTTTATACATTACTGATTAATTACTTTAAAATGTACAATATTTACGCTAAACGTTCAATTTTAAAATTTAATCGCATTTTTTTTTGTACCAGCAACTGAAATATCAATTTGCATTACTGACCAGAGAAAAAATATTAATGAAAATTTCGGAATTTATTTTGAGTTTACTTTTCCAATGATCGCAAATATATTAGGGACATTTATGAAATTCAAGAGATTTTTAGTAAATATCAAAGAATTTCCAGAATCTTGTTAAATATACACAATGCACAATTCATCCAAATTATTATAGATAAAATGAACTCTTTACAGGCATTATAATTAAATATTCAAAAATATAAAACTATACTTAAGTTCCATAACACTGAAGAAAAATTTTCTCTTATTACAGATTTAAAACTAACACTACTCAAAATTTAAATTATCACATCAGGAAGGAATACGCTTAGCAATATGAAAATAACAGGAACTTTACAAGCGAACTCATATGCAAATATTTAAAGATAGAAACAAAAATATGAATTACAGAAATTTTAATTCAATATTCAGAATCCCTTTCCCCAAGTATATAAATAGATATACAGGCTTTTAAAAAGGGGAAAGGCATGCTGTCAACTAGGCAATGAGTGGCAATCTGAAATATTCTTTGCCAAGTCAAATCTACAGCAGATATCTTAATTATGTAGAAATTGTGAACGCACCTGTGTCTGATGTTAAAAAGCCGGCAATGTTCAAGGGATATCAAAACACCCAACATTGTGCTACTCCAAACCATTATCTTGGTGTAGGACTGCTGTTCAGCCAGCCATACGGGTTGCAGATGAACCTGTACAGCGGTCCACATGACCATTATTCTTCCATAAGATATCAATATTCATATGAAAGAAGTACTACTTGGGGGTAATTTTTCATACAGTCGCGAAACGCTGAACCGATTCCAACATGCAGCCTTTGCTGAGTCCTTTCAAAATTTAAGTAGTCGTCAATCACTCTGCCATCTTACTTTTTTTGTACAATTTGGCTAACTGATGCACCATCGATGATCCCTGTTGGTTTTGAATATCCCATGTCATAGCCAACGGTTGCTTACAAATTTTTTGGAAAATCTACTTGTCTCTTCAAAAGTTTCTGATGGCCCTTAGTCAATCTTTTCGTACATCATAGAAGTGCAATAATGAATTCCATCCAAAATGAGTGGCAACCATGGATATAGGCAAACCGATATCTTGCCACAGTAAGATATATTCTAGTTCCTCAGTTGATAACTGGAGGTATTCCTAAAGTTGCCCCTTCAATATTTATGATGCTGCAATCAATCGTTGATAGCATAAGTGGAAGAAGTCAGTCACCGTCTTTTATTGCCTGAAACTGGGGTTCATGTAATCAGAAGCGCTCTCGAATTTAACAGTTTGCACATGTTTTTCTCTTTTACATATCTCGTAATTTGCATATAGCTAAGTGATTGTGTACGGCTACAATGGCACTTTTAGGGTGCATTTTTAAAAATATTTTAATATTTTTTACCAGGATAAGATGATATTCTGAGCAATCGTCTATGACCACCACAGTTTTGTATAAACAACAGAAAACTTTTATATATATTGATTGAACACAAACTGGGTTCCTTGTGCTTAAATTTAACTGTTTTGAATGATAAAAACACTCTCACGAGTTTAAAAATTTATTTGTTCTATAATAATATTTTAGCCCAATTAATTTACCTCAATAAACTGGTAGTGGCACATTCTTTTCTTGTTGGCTGAAGTGGAGATCTTACTTAACGTTGGTGTTCCCGATAGGATCCGAACGTATCATGGATGGAGCAACTATTAAACCAGACATGAAATGATCACAAGCAGGTTTTGTGTAATGATTAACTTTTTTAGTAATTTAACCCTTTATCTACTGACGGTATTTATAAGTACCACTCACTTTAAAGTTACATAGAATAAACATTTTTACTAATATTTTGACGATACTTAGCAGGAATATTCGATGAAATCCACTCTTTCAAGGTATAGCAGCAATGGTTCTATGATGAGTATTTTAGCGGGGAAGGATAATAGTTTTACAGCAGAAATTGCGTTTTCAGCTGACGACGTTTCAGCGGATTGCGAAGATTATCATTTTTGTCCCAAGAAAGTAGTTAAGGGGGTCACTTCACGCAGCATTTTCCCTATCTCCGTAATGTTAAAAATGACCAATTTTAAGGAACATTTTTAAAAAATTGGCTGGTTATACAGTCATGAATTTTTTTTTGTGCATTCATTGTATTGTTTTTATTAATTTAATGAGAGCATTTTTCAAAATTTTGATTAGTTTTTTTAAAATTCATACGTGGAGTAACACGTCAAAATTTTTAAAACGGTGAAATTTTGTACATTTTAATCCATAAATAATTTTGAATAAAATTTTTGACAAAATCCCCATTAAAAATTTATTTGTATAGTTTTAATATGTGTGCAAAGTTTCAAAGCTATTGGATAAGTAGTTTGTCAAAATTTCCCTTTTTGTGTTGAAATTTACACTTTTGAGAATAGAGATTTAAAGTAAAAACTTACTATTAACCAATGCATACCAGAACTATAACTTGAATTGCTGGTATCATCTGCAAGTTTATCTTCTTGTCTACATTTTAATTGTTTTGTTTTTAATTCTAGCTTCTTTGGTTCTTGTAAAACTGGTTATTTTGCTTTTTAATGCACGCATGATCTACATCTTGCAACTCGACATTTGTAAAATCCAGGAGTTGAATGCTTATACATCTAAAACTTTTAATTTAGTAATAACATTTTTGATTCTATAAAGACATTGCCTCATTATACCCAGTTTTAAGGGTTCACATATACAGTTTTGGAATTATAGACCAAATACTATTTACGCTTTCAAAAAATTTTTTGAGTTTTATCAAACAAGCATCTGAAAAAGTGCAAGACTAGAGACCCCTAAATACTTTTTATGCAATTCCTAACTGCAATAGGTAAGTTGTGTTTATGCTTATATGTAACCACATATAAGCATAAACACATGCATATTCTTATATGTGTGTTTACGCTTATATGTGTGTTTACGCTTATAGTGTTATATCTACACCACAAGTCACCTCCATGGGAAAAACCGTGTCGTGGATTCAAATCTGGAGATTTTATCAAAAATATAGCCTTAATAGCTTGCCTTATGGCTGACAAGTTAACTGAGTTGATTTGAATAGCCAAAATGTATTATCTTTTGCAATTTATCTATTTCTGCATCTGTCAATATATTACGCCATCCTAGAGATTTTTTGTCCTCGAGCTTTTTTGCCTTTAATTTTAATACCCTGAGTTGTGTCCCAGCCTTTTCTCACACACAACATGACCAACACATTCTAATTTTTTTAAAGTTAACATTTTTAAAGTTTAGATTCTAAAACTGCTTTGCATGCTTTAGAGTTCCCATATAGTTCAAGTATTGTGTATATCGTAAATTGTGCAATCCATTGAGCGATGGAGTACAAAGTGCAACTTCAACTTCCATTCCGATTATTTCCCAAAGTCATTTTCTGAACACTCATTGAATGTACATTGTCGTTAAAATTACATGAGCATTTCCTGATAATATTTTTTGCATCAACAATTTTCACAGTGTCCCACTAACTGCCGTAACAATACCATTTACAGAAGTATGGCCCTTTTTGCCAGGTACCATCGACAGCCACCGTACATTTGGACCTCCATTATTATTTATTACGCATTATTGTTTCGGCAGCAGCTAACGTTATAGACGCTTTGGCTACTTTCTATGTTGCGTTATTTAATTTATGCAATGGACTCGCAAAACCACTTTTTGGGGGAGGTGACAAATTCATAACCCGCAAAATATTTTCGCAACTCTTTTTTTAATATACCTCATAAAATATAAAAGCCTAGTGTTCCTTCATGTAATTGTGTATCTTTTTTTTATTAACTACTACTTTAGTAAACTTAGTATTAGGAAATGTTTTAATAACACCACAAAAATCACAACATATTAACAAATTTTTTAGCCAAATCCTGGATTTGGCAACCAAAATTATGTGAATACCTTGTTTTTACATTTTATTTATGTAATTAATGTTGTTTGAAAGCACAAGAAAACAGTACAATGTCAGGGCATTTCACAAAACATTCAAATGAATTTAAAAGAAACATACTCTTTATTAAACTTACCTAACTTTACTTTCAAAAATTTAATTATTTATTTGGGAAATTTTCTGACTGTTATGCAACATTTAATTCCTCGAAAGTTTCGTTTTCGTACCTACTTTTCCAAACTTTCGTTTTTTAAGTGTTTATTATTAAACTGAGGCATATTTATAAAATCATTTTGATAAAAAAACCGATTCTGCACAATAGCAAAAATTCGTTATATTTAACCGCGTAAAAAACAGCATGTAAGCAAGCTACCACAAAATAAACAACTACAACTATTCACTTCACTTCTTTCCTGAATAAGCTGCTGATCAAAATGAATTCTTTTGATCAATTTAAACTATTTAATAAGGCTGAAAAGTAGCATGTTCTTTTGTTTTGATTTGAAAGGGGCGTGGGAGCCAGCTGTTTGAGGGTTTGACAAATGTAAACAACTTTTTAAAAAAAAATTAAAATACTTCTAATTCAGCTAGAGCAAAATTTAAATTGCATTAGGAAGAAAAAGAGTGGTATTTTATTTTTTTAATCAAAATTGAAAATCGATTTTAATTCGATTTTCGTGAAGTGACCCCTAATATCAAAATATGTTTATTTTTTGTCGTTAATATGAAGACCTTAGAAAACAATCTGACTGTTTTTTTGTGAACAGTGTATATAATTAATTTTACAGTTGAATATCTTTTAAATTTAAATTTAAATTTGCTCTAACGGATTAAATTTCTCAAAGTTGAGTATTTTTTGTTTATGTATATCCCTTAATTTTCAATGTAGTAATTCAAAAAGAAAATATTGCATGAAAAAAAAAAAATTTCAGTAAATCATAATGTGGTAGATAAAGGGTTAAATGTTAGATATGAGTACGCGATCTGCGGTTTAAAAAAAATATATTGTACCTATCTGAAATGAGAAGCAACCTTCCAAACTCACCAAAGAAAAATTCTAAAAAATCATCATCTTCAAAGTAGATACGCAACTATAATTCAGGAACTAATTATTGTGGACATATCGTCCAGAACACACACCTTTCTCTATAATCTTCTATATCACCGACTGTTCATGTATTCTTTCGTAGTGACGTTCATATTCGATTTGAAGTTGTTCTAGCTTAAAGTGCCAATTTCACTGGATGGAAGAAAATCCAAGTTAGAGAGTATAGATCTCGCAGATAGCCTATACTTACAAAGTTTTATTAATTATAGTATATTATCGTGCATTACTTTTGAAATCATATTTACAAGATTAAATAAAACGATTTTTGTAATAAGATTATTCCTTAATTGTAAATTCTTATATTTGATTTACTTCTTTAAGTATTTAATATGTTTTTTCTCAAATTATAAATTATATATATAGGTTAGGGTGTATACGTTTATTGTAGTTTTATTTATTTATACTCTGGGTTCAGGAAAAAAAATACTATTTTATTTCTTTTCACAATGAAAACAAGTGACAGATAAAACCAGAAAAAGTATATGCTCTTGGGCACTTGTGATAAATGTAAGACCTTTAAGAGTGACAAACAAAATCTGTTAGTAATCATCAAAGTCTTTTGGGATTTGGGGATGTCGAACCTGGATTGTACAACTTGATTTTAAGAAGATGTCCATTTTTAGCTAAACCATTGGATTCGCAGAGTTTGTACTTTTAAAAAATGTTCATTTTTTTTCTTGCCATTATTTCTTTCGACCATTATTTAGCCCCCTTTTTTTTTTTTGTTATCTGAAAAATTAGATTCTTTCCCTTTTTGGAATTACGATAGGTAGGTTTGCAGTTTAAGTCTAACTGATAACAAATTATGTTTCCCTGTATTTCAGGTATTTGTGTTTGGTTATATTTATTGATATTGAAGAGGATCAACAAATAATATATTTTCCCCACATTTATTGAGAGAAAAATGATGGAACAATAATAAATAAATATCTGGAAAATTTTTACTACTAAGGTATAATATCACTGAAAAATAAAATTTTATTAAAAAAATAAAAGAATATATTATACTTTATATTCAACATTAAGCAAGCATGCCTTAATTTATAGAAATGAATAACATGCTTCCCTTGGTTTAAAAGCTTCTGAGTTTATTCCTTATTTTTTAAACTAATTTCCAAAAGTTCACTTCCAGAAAAGTTGAAAAGGAAATGTAATTAATGCAGCTTTGCACGCTTTAATTAGAAATTTCTTTTAGTTTTCAATTTTGATCTAAATGTTCGTTTGGTTAGAATATTAAAATTAACACATTTTGATGTTCATATTTATGAGTTTCAATTTAATTTAAAGAAAAATACATTTTCTACTTTTTACTATCTAAATTGATGTATTATTACTTTATAAATTAATCTAATTTAAAACTAATTTCAAAATATTGCTCTGAATGTCAAATTCCTAAATTCATTTGTGTTCCTTTTAAAAACAACTTAAGACGTCTAACCAACAAAATGTTTACGTGTCTTGTAGCTTAAGCATGCACTTTTTTAGAACTTTTACTTCAAAGAAAACATTTAACGATTTTGTTATTCTCTAGAAATCACAAGTTGTTGCTTACTGTATATAATGTTTCTTCCAAATTTGTCTTTTTCCATAATTAAAAAAAATGTAGTTCAATATAGAAAGTTCAATATCATAAAATAAGTAACAAAATATTTGATTCTAATATAATCTATTTTTTTCAGATTTTAAATAATATAGTATCCAAAAATTCATCAAAATATCTAGATTTTTATTGGCACATAGGATACCTTTAATTATCTTAAATATGCCAGAAAACTTCCTGAACCGTATCTGTAAATGAGTGTGCTGAAATTTGAATATTTCATATAATACTGAGAAAAGCCAGAAAGGTTTATACGTGTACGTAAATATAAATGATCATTTTGAATTATTTTAAATTATATACATAAAAACATATATTAACAAAACAGTAAAATCATAACAGCAGTACATTGAGATTCAACAAAAAATACAAATAGATAAATAATTTCTTTTAAAACGAATGCATTATTTTTCCAAACTGGGCTGCGTATTGGTAGTTACCATTGCAAACCGGGAGTTGATATCACTCTTTAGGGTGGCACCATATAGGTGTAATACCAATAGCCGCAACGTAATTTTTGACGCCCAGTTTCCTTCTCATAGAAAGGCACCTAAGCTCTTACAATACGAAGTATAGAGCGAGGAATTTAATTTTGCCGACAGTACCCAAGCCAAACAAACACTCTAAGGTTCTTTAACATGCCACATAATCATTCGACGTGAATGCTATCAATTTTTTGCATCACGAAAATTCACCGACTTAGACCAGGTTCGAACCCGTAACCTTTGAGGTACAAGGCCAACGATGAACCAACTCCACCATTCATCCGGCTGAAAAGGAATGTAAGGCTGTAAAATGACCTCGTTACTTTCCTACCAAATGAAACAATCTACACACTTATGCATATTTTTTTAATAGTTTTTCTGAGTCTGCAACATTCTAAGATTTATTTGGAAAATATGAGAGCGAATACGAAACTTATATCTATACTTTGTATTTTGTAAGAATAAAGGCTAAATGAAAAAACAAATGATGTAATTGAAAAAATACTGAATATTGTATTGATTTATAATATTATGTGAAATATAAGTGTGCAATTTGTTGCATAAGCATAACTAAGATTTGCTGAAATTTCATCCAAAAAGAAGTACAATTGATTTTTTGCGGAAGAAAGTTTTGGAGGAAAAAACCTTTCTGTGCACCAATGAACGCAACTCAATTTTCACCATAAATAAGTAGCTTCATAACAAAACAATAAATGGTCCAGCTTTGAAAAAGAAGGGATTGATTTTCAGCTCAGTTATTAAGAATTTTTTTTTACGTTTCACTTTAATCAACGTTGATTATGAAAAAAAGTTAAATTTTCTTATTTATAGTCTTATTGGTAGTAAAGTAAAATTAATATTTTTACGACATTTAACATGCTCTATTAACAATAAAACTGATTTGCTTGCTTAACTTTGATCATGCTAATATCTAATTACGAAACTCATTTCAAGTTATGATGACTGAACACATACATAAATCACATTAAAAAAATAACAACTAAAAATAATTACTTTTTATGTGGTACAAAGTTCGGGAAAATATAGTTCAGTCTAAGACAAAAATTTACTATTTTTCATAATTTGCTAGGATGTTCTTGACATTCATTACATTGAATGTACAAATCTATAAAAAGGAATTTAAGAGCTCATTTCAAGCTGTAAGTAATATAGTTTAAAGAATTTACATATAGAATTTGTAAGGAGTTTATACAGTCAGACCTCCATTTAACGAAGTCGCTAAATCCCGAAAAAACGTTCATTATATGAAAAATTCGTTGTAAATAGAGATACATCTTTTAATATAATTTAGAAAACCCCATAAAACAAATTTTTAATTCATAAACATTATATATTATTAAAAAGTAAATAATTAAAACTTTTTTTTAAAAATCTATATCTATTTATTTTATATATTGGGTTTTTCGGAAAGTTATTTCGTTTCTTCTCGACAGAGGATTTAATTGTATTTTTTGCACCCACCTTCACATCTAAGCAGCATATTCATAATATATTCTTTGAAGGCTGATAATCCAGTCTTGCTTGAAGGAAGTCCAGTTCATTCTAAACCTTAGTTTTTCATAAGTGCAGTTTCAAATATTTAGAGTGAAAAAATGCATTTTCGGCATATTTCACTTTTTTACTATCGGAAAAGTAAAAATGATGTTCAAGTAAAAAAGAATTTAGCCGATATGTATGGAGAAGATGTATTAATAATACGCCTGGGCCAAAACTGGTTTGCAAAATTCCGATCCAGCAATTTTGATTTTGAAGATGCAACACGTTCTGGAAGGTCAGTTGAAGCGGATAAAGACACAATAAAGACACTATTTGATAGACTGGAGAACAAGAACTCGTTAGACCACCGAGAGGTTAAATTTTTTGAACTCATCTGTCCATGATCACTTAAAAGTCATAGATTTAATCTCAAAGTTCGACATATGGGTTCATCACGTTCTAACGGAAAGTTGTATCGTTGAAATGACGTCTGTGATTTGCTTTTCAAACGTCAAAAAAAGTATCCATTTTTGAAGCGCATCACCACTGAGGACGAGAAATAGGTTGTCTATATTATTATCATATCAAAGGGATCATGGAGTAAAAAGATGAACCGCCTCAAATTATTTGGAAAGACATATTCATCCAAAAAAAGGTGATGCTATCTGTTTGGAGCGATTCCTTTGAAATCGCTCCAAACTTAACTTTTATCGGACAACACAACGATTAATTCTAAAATATACTGTCATCAACTGGACAAACTTAATGATTCACTCAAATAGAAAATGCCAGAATTGATAAACAGAAATAGGTTTAGTATTAAACCAAGATAATGCGATTCTTGAAACAAGTTCGGTAACTCTCCAAAACCTTTTACAGCTTGAATGGGATAAACTAAATCTCCCATCATCTTCTGAAGATCTAGCACCTTCTGATTATTATTTGTTCTGATCTCTACAAACTTGTTTATACGGTAAAACATTTATTTCAAATGTGAAGGTCAAAATTCACCCCGATCAGTTTTTTGCCTGCAAAGAACAAAAATGTTATGAACATGGAATTATGCTACTGCTAGAAAGATTTTCTTAGTTATAATAAACACAGAATCATCTTATAAAAAAAGTCCTATCAGTTATTTGATTTTTATTTCAGCTCAGAAAAATCTTTATGTTACTTAAACATTAAAAAATTATGTTTGAAAGAGTGCTGTGTGTGTGTGTGAGATGTTTTTGTGAATCTGATTTAATTTAATAATAATCCTTAAGTTTAAGAAAAAACTTTTTTTTTCAATTGGCATGCTAGAATAGTTTAATTGATTATCCTATTTTCATTTGGGTGTCATTTTAAGTATAAATATGATCCGTACTTCAGTTGCACCCAAAAAATCTAGTAAAGTGAAACATAGTATGTCACAAACGGCCTACTGAAATTATTAACACACTTGGCATTTTAATAAACACTTGGATATTTTTCACTTTATTATTTTGATATGTCTTTTGATGTATTAAACATTTATAGCATTTTCATGCATATACAATTTCTATACTTCAAATGAAATTTTTTATTCTATCTTCTTCAAAACACTAATGGCAATATTTCGTTTATAAAGTATGTGACTTATTCATTTTATGCAGTAACGAAAGGTTAAGAAAAAAGAGTTCCTTAAAATTATTTATTTAAAACATACTATAACAAAATCTTTGTCATATCGGCTTGAACAGTATTTTGTGGTACAAATCAAAGTAAGGTAAATCTTTTTTGAGATAATTTTGTTTTTATGAATTTCAAATTAGAGTGAAAGATAAATTTTTTTTTAAACAAATAATGTTAAAAGAACTTTCATATTTTCCCAATCTATTTACTTTGAGATTACTGTTTAATTTATAATTATAATTCCACTATCGAAATACTTACCAAATCTAATTTTATCCGAAAATATTACTTTTGCAAATGTATCATTGATCAAAAATAATAAAAATTCATTCGAAATTTTTTAAAATATAAAAATGTGATTGCAAATTTAAATATCAAATAACTATCTTTAAGGAAAAATACGCAAAATCAACAATAAAGTTAAAAGAGCACTTTTCGATTTTGATAGAATTTAAATAAATAATTCTTCCAAATCTTTTTATGAATAAAAAAACAATCTAAACATAAAAAAGTGAAACTCACTTGAAATTGCATAAATTTATAATTTACGGCAATACCATTTCAATCAATTTTCCAATTTATGTAGAATCCTTCGTCTTTAATAAAGTTCTAAAAAGTTTACAACTGACTTTTTTATTTAATTCTGCTATTTCTCTTTTTATGTTTCCCATTTTAATATAGTCCAATTTTGTATTTTTCTAACAGAAACGTACTCTTTTTTTTTAAAAAAAAAAAGAAGAAGAAAAAAAAGAAAATGTATAGAATTTCTTTTTAATCATTTATGCGCTTTTGGAATGAATAAAAATGCACTTTAAAATAAATGTTTATTCATCATAGAAGACTTTTAAGTAATAAAGGTAACGTTTTCCAGTATAAATGAGAGAATCTCCTTTGGTAAATTAAACAAGTAATACATTTTTCTTTCTTTTATTAACTTGCTCTTCATTCTTATTCATTTTAAGATTTATTTTTATGATACATATTTTGATACCACACTTATTTGTTTCTTATTCGAAATTAAATACAAATAATGATTTATTATACAATAGTCATCAACATTAAAGGACAATGAGAAAAAAATATGTTTATTAAATCAATATTGTAACCAATGACAAAAACTACGATTATTTATGCCAATTAAATTCGATTGAACTTAAAATTGCCTTTCAGCCCCCTACGTTAGGGCCAGGAATTTGGTGATTGACAATGTGGCCCACAATAGATGCATATTGAATTTCCGGGTGTTAGTGCTAATTAAAATGAATACCGCTTCTCAGAGTTATCAGTATTCATTAATTATGGCTCAAAGGCATCATTCAAATAAATACCCGAATTGGTGAATAATTTGTAGAATTGAAGGTGGGTCATTCATAAATGGAGGTCGCCCAAAATTTGAATATCCTTCAAAGTGCCATAACATAGGAAACGCATTGTAAGCATTGGGCAATCAAGAGCAAATCTGCATCCGAGGACGATTTTCTGTCACTGCCAATCAGAAGAAACCATGAAGCGACTACACGAGATATAGTTATTGACATTAAGACTGTCAAAAGAATACGAATTAGCTAATCTACTAGCTTAATGAAGTTGGACTGAACGCGACAAATCTAATAGTTTGTGTCTCACTCATTCCAGGCACTAAAGACCATTTTAACCAGTGCCGTCATAACGTTGCATGGAACCTAAAAGTCTCAGTAAAAGTAATGTTTAATGACGATTTCAGATATAATATGGTTCCTGTGAGTAGACATGTTTTGATTTGATTAGAGGAAATAACATGAATCTCCTTCATTAATAATAATCCATAAAATATCTCATTTCAGCCGACCTCCGCTTAAGGTATCCAACTACGTTCGGAACCGTGATTTTGCAAAAACGTATAAATAGATAATATTTATGATATTTAGTGTCACTTAGATTAGAAAACATATATAAAATTGTTTTAAGAATATTTTTACAATAAAAATTATTTAAGTATAACAAAGTATTTTGACAAAAAATGAACAAAGAATGACAATTTTTCAAAACAATCTCCTCTTATGAAAAAGGCTTCTATTATAATAATATTTTGCCCTATATATAGCTCAGACCTCTATATAGAGGCTGAACTAGAGCTTTTGAAATATATAACTTAGAAGTGGATTTATCCGTATTTTACTACAACAGAAGGGAGAAATGTAAGAAAAAAGGCTGATAGTGTTATTTCAGTTGGTAGTAACTCTGAAAATAATGTGAATTTTTCAAAATTCCTAGTTCAGACTCTCTGGAGAAGTCTTTAATTTATATAAGCACACACACACAAAATATTATTATTATAGAAGCATTTTTTATAAAAAGAGGACGTTTTGAAAAAATATTATTCTAAGTTAATTTTTTGCCACAATATTGTATTTAAATACTTTTTTGTCATAATGTCCTATACATGTATTCTAATCTAAGTGACTCTAACTATCATGACAATTATCCATTTTTATGTGCTTTTATAAAATTACGGTTATGAACGTAGTTGGATACCTTAATGGTTTGAGATGGAATCGTAACAAATGGTCGCAACGAGCTGCGTATTCTTCAAGGAGGTTCTGTAACCATTTGAAGATATGTGGACGAGGTATTGTAACTGTTTAAGGATGCTATAGGTCAAGAGTTTTTGTCAATGGATGACAATGCTAGGTGACATCGAGTATATGTGGTGTCATAATAATACTTGGAGATAGAAAATATCATTTAAGGTATCCGACTACATTCGAAACCGTGATTTTGCAAAAGCGTGTAAATGGATAATATTTATGATATTTAGTGTCACTTAGATTAGATATACATAAAATTGTTTTAAGGACATTATGACAAACAAAAATTATTTAAATACAAGATTTTGGCAAAAAACTAACTTAGAATAAGATTTCTTCCTAATGTTCTAATTTTGTAAAAAATGCTTCTATTGCATTAATATTTTGCCTGTATATAGCTCAGATCTCTTTACAGAGGCTCAACTAGAATTTTTTAAATATATAGTTGGTAGTCGGTTTATCCATGCTTTACAAAACAGAAGGGAGAAATTTTAAGATAATTTGCCGATAATTATTTCAAATGGTTGTAACTCTGAAAATAATTTGAATTTTTCAAAAATCATAGTTGAGCTCTGTACAGAGGTCTGAGCTATATACACAGGCAAAATATTTATACAATAGATGCATTTCTTACAAAAGGAGAACATTTTAAAAAAAGGTTATTCTAAGTTAAGTTTTTGCCAAAATATAGTATTTAAATAAATTTTTTTGCCATAATGTCCTTAAAACAATTTTATACATGTATTCTAATCTAAGTGACACTAAATATCATGAAAATTATACATCTATGCGCTTTTTTAAAATCTTGTTTCCGAACGTAGTCGGATACCTTAAAAGAATTGGCTTCCTTGTTTATACAATTGATATTGATTGAGCGTGTGTGATATAACAAAGGGTGCGAAAGTTCAGTACGCTGAATTGTTCTCTCTACTCACCAAGAGCTGAAAAGTCACTTCGAGAGGAGTTGCGTTCAATTCCACTAGATGTAATCAACACTTTAACAAAGTGTAGGAAATAAGATGTGAGGTATACATATGTGTCCGAGAAGACAGTACACGACATTAAAGGAAAAAAATATGTCCTCAAGAGGAAACTTAATTTTTCCACCATTTTCAAATCTGTACATTTTTTTTTAATATTAACATTTTGTGAAAGATCATTACCCAAACATTGCAATTTAGGTTAATTAATATTTTGAACACATTTCGATTAATAATTTTAAATTGAATATCAATTGTTATCTTTAAAGATCAGTGTAATTATTATGTACAAGATACTTCATAAAAAATGGGCTATTTATTTAGAAGTAGTCGAATAAATCGAATCAAACAAATTTCATCAAGAATGCATTTTTGGAATAAAAAGAATAAGTTGCTGAAGGGCACCAAAGGTGATATTATGAGATACAAAAACACAGAAAGATCATTTTAGTTATGAGAACGTCGTGAGAGCGTTCTAATGATATGTGATAAAAAATAAATGTTCAAAACCATGAATAGTCATCTCACCAGGTAAAGTATTGTCAAACATTGTGAAACACCACTAATCATATCAATCACTTCCCTACAGTGGCATAAATTCTGGGGAATCAATAGAAGAATAAGAGATTTTGGCTATCCCCAAAAAGAAATTGAGGCAAGGAAGACCTATTGGGAGTAGTGCCCACAAATACTGGACTATATATCCAATCTATGGGTTCAGAAATGATATATTCAGATAGTTTCGTACATCTGGTACATAATGGGCTGATGCTGCATCTTGCTGAAACCACATCATTCATCGAATGAGTGAGGGAATCCCTTTTAATATGTTTGGCAGCATCTGATCCAGAATGTTAGTTACTTTTCCCCGTGAAGATCTTCTGCCAGAAGTTAAGACCAGAATAGGGGTCATTTCCAATAATTCTTGCACAAACACCGATACAAAAGCGTCGCTACTGAGTCTTTGAATAAGTGGTATGTGAATTTACATGGTTTATTACATAGATTTACATGATTTATATAGAATCTTAAAATTTTGCCAATCTTTTATATATACTCTGTATATAAGTAAAATTTTTTATGTTTTATTTGTCGTAAAATAATGCATGCAAATTAGTTACTAGAGAAAACATGTATATGATGGATGAAAACAGAGGAAATAACCAGATAAAATAAGTTGTACTAAAAACATTTAAAATAAAAAAAAAAATTTCTAGGGGCTTTGAGCCACATAGCTGCATTACTAACCTTTTATATTAGTACTGAATCTATGTTTGTTTTATTTTTCCTTTTTAAAGTTCCTTGACATAATCACAGGCATTTATAAAACTATTCGTCCTGTGTGTTTATAGGTATGGCTCTTAAGGCTTCATGAAATTTGATTAAGAATTTCAGTTTTATTGATTTAACCCTTTATCACCCATTCTAAAATTACATAAAATAATTATTTTTAACAAACCACTTTATTATCTATTGCAAACCCCAATGTTTATTTTTTTCCTTTTCATTAAATATATCATTAATTCGAGAACATTTGGACGAAATAATATATAAAGCAATATGAAAGCAAACGAATCAGATTATTACAAGCATATTTCTGGTTGTACTTGTTCTTTTTACATGTTCAAAAAAAGAGTGAAATATTTAAATATTAATTTAGCGTTTATAATCCAAGAGAAGTGAAAAAAATTAGTATGAATTCAGAAATATGAAAAATGGAAATTAATCATTAATAAAAAAAAAATTAGAAAATGATTTGTTTTTTGTCTGTATGTCCAAAATAAATTTGATTGTATTTATAAGGAGAGTATATATAAATATAAGTGTATGTGTGTGTATTAAGGAGAAATAGGATATCAAGGTCATTAAGCGAATAATTGGATAAATGATCTATAGTATCTCTTAAATATAAATATTTATGTGACAATTATAAAATAAAAACATTACTTACACTGACAAAATATCCTGTTATTTTTAAACTTCATATACCTTTGCTATAGGTAAATACAAATTAGCAATATATTTCTTATAAACTTTTATAATTGTGCAAGATATTTAAATCATTTTAAATATCTCATTAGGAAAAAATAACCTAATGATTTAAGAAAATATTCAAGACTTATTTAAAGTCTATCAAAGATGGCTTTTATTCTAATGACGTTTAACGCATACCATTACTTTCTAGAGCAGCACTATTTGAGGAATAATTTCAAATGAAAAATGAATGAAACACTAAAAGAAATTTTTTCCTCAATAAAAATATTTATGAAAGAAAGCACTTTATTGTCATTTTTTAATCAAGGCAAAAT
>BMAV01017736.1:0-18213 GCA_019973955.1 Trichonephila inaurata madagascariensis | reverse complement strand
TAAATTAAAAAAAATTCTTCTTCAGGAAAATTGTCATTGAAATGTGTTTTTAATTTGACAAGCAATTGTATTTTTTTTAAAACCCGACTTCTAAAATTGAATCTCACGATGATTAGTATTCAGACATTTTCGTTGAAAGACGAATTCTAGATACTCTTGACCCGAAACAGGAAATCCTGGACGTTCTTCCATGTTGACCATGGTCATATAACCCGTGATTGTGAGC
This sequence comes from Trichonephila inaurata madagascariensis, assembly GCA_019973955.1. NCBI lineage: Eukaryota > Metazoa > Arthropoda > Arachnida > Araneae > Nephilidae > Trichonephila > Trichonephila inaurata. The sequence continues at coordinate 17,987 of BMAV01017736.1, read as the reverse complement.
CGAATAACACCTGCCGGAAACGGATTACACTCCATTGGTCATCGTTGTGTTTTACTTATTTCAGTCTTTTTTCTTCCTTATCTCCTGTCTTTTTCGGACAGTCCGTAGTCAAACCGCACAAAAACGAACAAAATCAAAGTAGGCTTAGAACAGAGAAAGGAATTCGGTTATGTAACGGCGAATACACAATGTGAAGTAGGAACGAACTTTAATTGCCAAAATTCACCGACTGGGACTGTTTAAGCGAATGTAATTCTTTTTAAATCCACAGGTCATGCGTGAAGGAAAATTGGGGAGGGGGTGGGGTGTAGAAAGGCTCTTTTATTGGCAATAGTTTATGGTTTCTTTTCTTTAAAGTTTGAGTGGGCTGTGTTGTCTTTTGATTCGATTCAGGTTTTGAGCGATTTTTGCACTTTTGATGGTATACTGACAATCTTTAATTAAGAATAGGAGATGTTCTTGAATTCTTCTTTTAGATGATTTTTTTTTTTCTTTCTGCTGTGATACAACGATTCGAAAGTTCGCAGTAAAACGTTCAATTAATTAGTTCCATTCCCTTATTAAAATCTGACGGAGACTTCAATTTGGTAAGTTATCGCTTGGCAATTTGTGGATTTGGTTGATTGTAGAGCAGATATCACATATCGAGGAGATATTCTTTAATACCGGAAAAAAAAAAAGATTTTTTATCGGGAACAAATGAGAAAATAAAGATCTATCATGTTTTATTCCTTCGATTATTTTTTTAAAAATAATAAATAATAATAATAAGATTTTTAGACTCGGAAATAAATAATAATAGATTGCAAAATAGTTTTTCATTGCTGTAAAAAATGCTTGATAATAAGCATATAAAGCAAGTTAGTGTCAACCAACTTTCATCTATATTTACTCTTGTTCAGTGTCGGTTTATCCACTGGGCGCTTGGGGCCGGCACCCAGGGGGCCGAATAAGCTGTACTTGATCAGATTTTCTTGTTATGATTTTCGATTTGCCAGTGCCAAGGGGGCCCGTAGATCTTCTGCGCCCAGGGCCCGAAATGAGCTTAAACCGGCACTGCTCTTTTTGATCTTTGTACAAGAAAAACTTTGCTGACAAATATACGTCTCGAACCCCCAAAAATATAAAAATGAAACTTTTTCTCTATATTTAGTTATCTGACAGTCTTGGTAGTTTCCAGGAAAACTCTTCACAGGTCGCTATTTGCCCACCATTGATCTATATAAAAGAAAGGCCATTGGTAATAAGGCGTCTGAAATGTATTGTAGAAATTAGTGTCAGGTTCACAGCAGACTTAAGACGAAGACATATTTGGCTGTAAAGAAATCTGTAGGGCAGGGATGGCGAACCATTAGCACGCGTGCCACAAAATGGCACGCGACGCAATATTTTGGGCCCGCCAGTGATCAAAATGGTTTGCATTTTATTTCGAAATAACAAAGTTTACTGTGAAATATTATGAACAAATGCGATTGATCGGTCGTGGTTCTTTTGTTATTGTTTTGCCTTAGTTGCGTCGTAGACTACAATTACTTATAATGTTAAGTTTGTCTACGCATAGTATAGTCAATTTCACTGATACAACAGTATTTTAAAGTTTATTTGTGTTATATTACATGGCTAGTTCAGCAAAAGAATAAAAAGGGCCAGATAGTAAGTGTAATAGAGAATTTCAAATTTGGTAAATCTAAAAATATGGCACTATTATTAAAAGCGACAAAGCGTGTGTGAGCAAAGTTCTGAAATAGTGTGGTATGCAGAACATCGTCTGTAAAACGGCATTTTGAAACAAATTAGAAATCCTCTTGTCAAAAAAAAAAAAACGACTGCAAAAAAAATTTAAATTGCGAAAATCATTCCCGAAGATGACCAATTCACATGCTTTCCACTAAAAAACATCTTACAATAATAATAAAAGTTACTTGTCATCTAATCTCTGCAATAACAGAACTCACATTAATATTACTTTAATTTGAATTACACGTATAACTAAAACATTTACAATTTCAAAAAAAGGTATTTCTTTTGGAAAAAGGGATTTTGTGTTCTTAGTATTTAGTTTTATTATTTTCCCAATAATCACAAGTCAAATTATTTGAGGAAAAGTCTATATCATTAAACACTTCAAGAAAAAAAATGTTGACCCAAAAAAGGTTCGCCACCCCTGCTGTAGGGAAAATATTTATTCCGATTCTCTTTCTTGTGTTCGAATTCTTAAGAGAGTCTCAACGATGTTATGGATTTTTTATGGCCACGGTAGCCTAGTGTTCATGGTAACAATCTCGTGGCCGGCGTGTCAGGAGTTCAAACCCTAGTGCCACTGAAGACCATGTATAAGGGCTGATGCATGATGTACGTAAAAGCTGTCGTGGCTAAAAGCCTTTCCTCCGTTTGGTGTACTAGGGTAGTTTGGAGGTGATGCCAGCTTAGGTGCGGTCCACGTCACTAGATCGTGGTTCAAAATTATGAGGTACTTTGCCAATAGCCCTCGCGTGTTGGTCTATAGAGCGACATTAATAAACACTCACTCACTAGGTAGTATAGACCTCTGTAGAAAAGATATCTATTCTGATCCCCTTCTCGTGACGATCTTATAGATCTGAAGGAAGAAGGTTCGTTCTTGGGGACCTTCCGTTCCCAACGCAAATACGTAACCAATCACGCCAAAACGATCGTCAACGCGTGATGTTTGGGATAGTTCATATAGATATCACACCCCACAACCCCCCTGTTTCGGCAAAAAAAACAACGCCTATTCTGGCTATTAACTTCTCATTGGGGGGTTTTATTTTTAAACATTTTAAATTTAATTTTTATTAATTATTTTTATTAATATAATCTTTTTTCCCCAGGGTCACCAAAAAAAAATTTTTTCCTTCCTTGAACCAATTAACCTACGCCAAAAATTAACCGTGAGTTTTTTCAAAGATATACACCGCCCACAACTTTTTCGATTTATTATATCTTAAAAAATTTAAATTGATAATTCTTTCATTTTTTAATGAATCAAATACTTTTTTTTTATAAACTTTTTCAATCTTAAATTTAGGTAGATTTTTACCCCAAAAATTTTTAATTTTTTTTAAAAATTTATCTTTTTGTTTATTTTTCCTAAAATTTTTAATTTTTTTTTTAACCCTTTTTTTTTTAAAATCCGGGAAATTTTTGGTTTTTTTTTTTTTGGGCCCCCAAAATTTAAAAAAAAAAAAGCCCCCCGAGTTTTTTTTTTTTTCCCCAAAAAAAAAATTTGGGGTGGAATTGATATGTTACGAAGATTATCATTAAAGAAGCCTATTTTATAGTAAATATATGTGTCACTAAGATTTTTTAGTAGTTGTCTATTGCTACAAGCACATAAATTCGGTCATCTGTCGTAATTTCGCATTCCAATGTTAAAAAAAATTTGAATTTCATATTTTTTTTGACGTTAAGTTCACAAGTTTTACATTCATGAAGCGTAAGAAACTACTCAAAAATACAAAAAAGTGGTAAAAAGAATACCATAAATAAATAATTTAAGAAATCATTTCGTCAATTAACCACAAAAAAATAAATACAAAATATTTTTAAAAAAAAAATTTCTAAAGGACTGCGGCTTGGTGTTTTACCATTGTAAACCTAGTACATTCCCCTGAAGCTGGTATATTTTTTTTAACACGGCACTGAATAAGCGGATACCAATCTCCGTAGGCAATTTTGACGCCCAGTTTCCTCCCTAGAGGAGGGCACCCGAGCTTTGACGATGTGTACCTGTGCTAGGACTTAATTTTGCATAGAGCACCTAAGCCAAACAGACACTCTAGGTATCTTTTATATGCCGTATAATCATACGACATGGCTGCTGTCGATTTTCTTTATCATGAAAATCCCCAGACTTGGGCCGGGGTCGAACCCGTAACCTTTGATGCAGAAGGCCAGCTACAAACTAACCACACCACCCAGCCGGCTAAATACAAAATATTAAAACAAGAATTTAGACCATAACAAATCTATTGAAAAATACATTAAATTTTATTCCTTAAGCACAAACTATTTAAACGTAAGTAATTGCTAATAAATGTAGAATAAAATTTACTGTGAAAAAAATACGTTAATAAATAGTTTATATTTTAAATTTTGAAATATGATCACGTGTTTCTAATATAAAATAAACCCTGTTCGTGAAATTATTTTTTTATTTAAATAGTACAAAAAATAAATTTATAATTCTAATGGACAAGAACAGGAAAATACTGAAGCTTGGGTACAGAAAAAGTAAAGCAGGGGAAATAATACAGATTCTATTCTGTTTCTTAAATATAAATTAACGTTCAGAACGTTTCTTAAATATGAATTAACGTTCCTTCAGAATCTTGAAAATAAACTAAAATACTAAAATTTTTGTATTCTAATTTCATTTTATTGAGGAAACCAAACCTCGTAACATTTAGAACAACTACTGTGGAGCAACATTATAAAATCAGAGGATAATATTAGATATCACACAGAATATCGATATCAGACCGATTGAATAAAACTTAATCGGGACAAGTATTATCGTTGCAACAATGTCAAACGAAATAATTAACTACTTCTGTTTTAATTATTTGCATTTCCCCATCAGATAGGGAAGATGCTCTTAAAATTCCCTTTTGTAGGAATTACCAAGAATCTGTAGCACGAATTGTCGCAACAATGAAAAAGGTTTAAAATTTTCTGATTATACGAGATACGAAACTATACCATAGAAAGGATGACACAAATTTGTAAAATATAAATTTCATAACCAAATTTGTGAAATTTTGTCAGTAATTTCAATTTTCATGATTCGACTTTTTTTATTACTCATTACTTTATGTAAATAATCAGCACAAAGTTATTTATGTTTAAAATTGGAATAAAATTAAGTTGTTACTTCTCTGTGATAAATTCGACGAAAGTTAAGAAAATCAAACAAATTTATGTTAAAATTCCCCTTTGCTAAAAAGGTTTTAAAAAAATAAAGCTTGGAGCTAAAAGCCATGCAAAATATATTTTAATTTATAACTATACACTGCTACTTGCTTTAATGTTTTCTGAAGTGTTGCTATGTATAGTATTAAAAATCGGAACTATAATTTTATCTCCTCTCTTCAAGCAGAATTAAGTGTAACTAAAATGAAACGCCACCGTAATGTTTTCTTAATAGCTGGAACTGGCCTGTTCTTCCGTCTCTCTCCAAAAGCATTGTTCAAACATTTTATCTTTAATGAAGCAAAACGAAGAATTGAAAAACAAACAACACATAAACTGTTGACGAAGTTTGATATTAGGCACAATAGAACAGTTAAGTTATAAATATTGTCTATACTTCACATTTTAAAGAATAAACGTTAGCATAAAAATATTTTTATTTCTCACCCCGTTTAAGGCATGTTTATTGTAATAAAATAAAATTTCCGAACTCCATGTTGTTCTCTAAGTCAGTAAATATACTCTCTTTTTTGATTAAAACTATTAAAATATCATGAATATTCGAAGTTGATTATTAAAATCTCTAGCATTTTCAAATGTAATACTTAAAGCGGGGTGTTTTTAAGCGGGGCGACGTTTTAAAAATTTATAAAATTTTAACTTAGAAAATATTTTTTTAACCAAACATGAAATATGTTGCGATTTCACTCAACAATTTTCCACAACACATTTGTGAGAAAATAACTTTTTCTTTTAAAATAAAATTTCACACGAGTATTTTTATAATTTGAAATATATAAGTGATCTAAAATTATTTACCTTTCAGTTTTAAATTTTTATGTGCCCTTTTTGTCTTTCTTTTCTTCTTAAATTCTTTCTAAGAGCGCATTTTTAGTAGAAACTACGCCAGTTTTGTTGTTGCCGTAAATTGACCTTAAATTACATTATACTTAACTCTTCTAATCAAAATTTTCCACCAACAATAAATTTGTGAACAGCAACATGTTCCTCTAAATGTTTGCATGCAGAAATTTTATATTTCACTGAAAATAAAGAAACATTTTAAGATCCTTACAACGGGGCATGGAAGTGAGGATAGAGGATTTTCACTAACGTCACACAAAATGAAGGGGGTTTACGATGGACCCAAATTTTGAACCATGGTCAAGTAACGAGGACGACACCTGATCTGGAACCCCCTCTCGTAACTTTTACACCACACCAACAGGAGGATGTTTGAGCCTCGATCGATTGAACGTGCATCGGCATCCTCTACACCGTGGGTCTTTATCTGTACCAGGCTCGAATTCAGGACATCCTAGCCACCCGTGGCCTTGACCACGAGGCTACCGCGTCCACATGGAAATCTACTCTAAAGGGGAGCTACGAAGCATATTGATAAAAAGAAAAATTTCAGTTTTTAAACTATTAGACTAATACACTTTTTTGAAATTTGGCGAAAATGTTTATTTTGTTGAGTAAAGATCCACTATAAAAAAGGGTTTTGCGGAAATTCAGTTTGGAAAGGGGGTTACGGGAGTGTAAAGGATAATTCGATTTCAATTTTTGAATATACTGTCCGTTTTAAATCAAGAGACGTGGGTTATAAGAATGTGCTTCAATACAATCAAACACTTAAGGTATCCTACTACGTTCGGAACCGTGATTTTAAAAAAGTGCATAAATAGATAATTTTCATGATATTTAGTATCACTTAGATTAGAATACATGTATAAAATTGTTTTAAGGACATTTTTTGACAAAAAAAATTGTTTAAATACAATATTTTGGCAAAAAATTAACTTAGAATAACCTTTTTTTAAAATGTTCTCTTTTTATATATAAAAAATGCTTCTAAAATAATAATATTTCACTTCTATAAAATAAAGACTTCTCGGTCTCCTTTCATTTCGCAAAATCGGGAATAAAATTTGTGACTTTCTGAGCATTCAGTTGCTACGCAATTTCTTTGAGGACTCGAAATATTTTTCAAATGAGAAAAGATTTTTTTTATTTAGATATATAGAACCAAAAGCGGAAAGCAGAATGCATGCAAATTTCTCTCTTTAAACGATTAAATCTCTCCAGCAATAACATTCAATAATTTACAAAGGAGCTGTAAATTTATCTCTAGAGTTATATTTCAGATGTTTTCGTAATTCCGTAAATGTCCATAATTCTGAAGGTGTTTGTCAAGTAAGGTCCATTTCAAGTTTATTAACTTCCATCAGCTCAAAAATTGACAAATTTGTAGAGTAGTGCAGAGTGCCACAGAGAATTGTTCACGTGCCATAGATTGCCAACCCCTGAGGTGGATAAAGGCTAGTATCACATAAAACAAAATTTCAGAAATTATTTTGATAAGTTTTTGCCTAGGTTTATTGCATTAAGTTTAGTTGGTAAGATAATTTTTTCTATGAAGACATTTTACTTGGAAATCCAAATGTTTACGTTTCTACAACGCGTAAATATAAATAAAAGAAATACTTATGTGATTCTAGAAACGTTAATGCATAACAACAACAAACACATAAATAGAGATGCTCTATTTTATTTATTTATTTTAGCCGTTTTCTTTTGAAATTGATGGGAAAGATGTGACTGCCACGCCATTGTTAAAACCCAACATGATTATTGCAGCTGATGTGCTGTCACAATCAGCAGCGTAGAATGAGAAAACAACGCGAAGAAAAAGGTGAAAGCAAAAGCATTAAAGTAATTCTATTCAATATCTCGATGGTAGAAGAAAAGGGGTTAGAGGTTAACTCATACTCTCGGAAGCAGGTAATGTTTTTCACCGTTAGGAATGCACCATACCAAGGTCTTATGCAAATCAATTATCGAAAAGGACATAAGGACAAATCAATCTTTTTTATTTATTCTTAAAATTGAAAAGCATAAGAGCAAATATTTACCAAAGAAAGATGGATTATCATGGCTCACCGTGACCTTTTGTTGTAATGCATAAATTTCAGGAAGATGTGTTTTGTCGTTATGTTGGAAAAAAGTATGAGATTTCGAAGAAATGGTGAATATATAGATAACTAAAAATGTAAGCACTCTCAGACATGAAGCATTTTAAAGCTGTTATTTTTAATGATTCTCAATGAAAAATCAGAAAAGAAACTATTTTCAAAGAAAGCACATTAAGGGTTACTAAAAAATTAATATTAAATAAATTAACTATATTAAAACAAATAAAAATTAATTAATATAGCTATTAGACATCTCTTTAAATTGTAATAAGATAAGGAGAATCAAATGTAAATATGTTTTTAAGGAATTTTAATCATCTTTTTGTTTTTGTTTCACAAAATATTTTTAGCAATAAATATGACTATTATTAAAACAGTAAATGTCTCATTAATTATTTAAAATGCGAAGATATTTATTCTATATATAGTTATGATCTTGAGTATCTATTTAGCTTAATGTTAATGATATAATAAAGATTCTATTACAAAGTTATAATAATATTGGTCCAAATAATGTTAAGAAGTTCCAAAATTTCAACACTGATTATAACTTGATTCTCTAATCATTCTAATTTTTTGATTCTTAAAAAAATTACATCAGTTGTATTAATGATAATATGTATAAAATTAAAGCAAATTAAAGGCATACCCAACGTGGATTTGACAGCAATAGCTAAGCTAACTTAAATTTACATTTGTGATATGGTCGTTCTATGACGACCATATCTTTGATTGTCAGCGTGAATTAGAGGTGTGGGATTCTCGAAATGAATCAACATTTTAAAATTCTTAATATGTCTTTATTAATAGTTTAACTTAAATTTCTAATAAATTGGATAAACTTATATTAAGTGAGAATAAACCAAACACGCGCTGTAGCTAAACCTGATCGCGTAACTTGGATCACTTATCTTAATAATTATACTATCCGCCTACTTTAAATTCTGATAATATTACAAGTTCTAATATCAAATAATCTGTCCTACCTTGAATCAATCTACGGTTCAATCACTTTCAGAGAGACTGTTAGGCACGCGTGCAATAGTATGCACCTTGTAGTAATGGCTAGAAATCTGTTAATCTTTGGTAGGCCGTCAAATTACACTTCTATCTCCTCTAAACATAACTTTCTCAAATTGCCATCCCGCTTACTAAAAACTTCTGTTCTTTTAAAGGCTATCTTGTTTGCATTTACAATTGCATTTCACTTCTTGGATTTGGGTTGGAAAAGATTTGCCATTAATCTTGGCCGTCAAAGAACCCAGAGGTTGTGTTATAGAAAAGACGCGTAAGCCCGTCACACATTTTTATGATAAAGATTATTAATATTGATTTTTATCCATACAAGTAATATAAAAATTTTTAAGTCAATTCCTACTTTGAATGGAGGAATAGAAAGCATTTATTAACGACTGAAAATTTTAATAAGATATATTAAAAATATATATAGGCTAATTCTCTACAAACAAGAGATAACATCCAAACAATAACATTCGAAAAAAACATAGACAGTAGGAAAATCACACAATGAAGGACATATGAGTAAACGAGATTAAAAATTATAAAATGGATGCTCTGCAGTGTTATAAACATTACTGCCTTAGGACAGCTATTATATAAAATAATTTATATAAAAGTGGGGTTGAACATGTTTTTTGGCCAGCCAACCTTCCCCCTTTTATGTAAATAACACTGAGCAAAAACCAATAGAAAATAATGGATAGGAATATCTAAATCCATTATAAGATAGGGAAACTTACCAAAAATTGCACTTACAAATGCAAAGCCCGCGCTAAATCTGAGTGCAATAAATAAGTTATTGCCAGATTCTAGACCCTAATGCAGATTTAAATCAAGTGAACGGCTGAAATGTAGCACTTAACGAAAGTAAAAATAATGGAAATAAAAATTAATATAAGAGTTGCAATTTATAGCATAACTTTAATAACACTAGGTTAATATGAATAAAATAATAATAAGTAATTTTATCTAATATTAGATCTAATTTATCTCTCTCTCTCTCTCTCTATATATATATATAGGAGAGAGTGAACTAATAGTAGAGAGGAATTGAAATAAAGCATGATTTGTCTGCATTGATGTAACAGTGCAAACCGGGTTTGGCTAGTTGGCTGAAAAACAGGTTTTTGACGCCAACTTTTGTCTTTGTTATAACAGTTACATTGTTACAACAATAAAGACGAATCTAAGATGGCGTCAGAAACCGGTAAAAATGAAACCAACGTGGTTGTATCTGTAATTCTTTGAATAATTAGTTTCAGTCAATTAATTTTAATTAATTACAATTCAATTATCGTATTTTTATCCAAAACAATAGTGTATAGAAAATTTCAGCTCAAGTGAGCGCTTTAAAATGTGAGGAAAAAAAAACCTTTTCAAGTTTTGACACGTCCCAAAATGGTCGCTAAGTCGCCAAAAATGATGCCAACTTGGCTGTATTTGTAATTCTTTGGTTAATTAGTTTTAATCAATTAATTTTTATTAATTATAAATAATTTTTGTATTGTCATCCAAAATAATCATGCATATAAAGTTTCAGCTCAATTGAGTGCTTTAAAATGTATTTTATTAACGATTGAAAATTCCACCTAGATAAATAAATATATAGAGAGTGTGAGCTAATAGTAGGAATTGAATAAAAGATCCTTCTTCCGACGATCGGAGTGCTCAGAAACTAATTTTTAAAACTTTTTGTCCAATTGTATGTATTATTACCGGATTATTTTCAAAATCCCTAAATATTTGTTTGAATAGAAACTTTAATCTCTCCCCAGCTTTTCCTGAGCTGAGCTCAGGCAGGCGAGACATACCTTCCTGGCTTATCCCGAGTATGGCTGGGGCACTGTGAAAATTTACACTGTGCAATCGATCTTTCCTGAATTATTTCACGTGTGTTTTTTACGATTTCGAATGATTGAAAAGTGCCATTAGGTCAGTGCTTCTCAAACTTTCAATATTTTCGACCCAATATTCAATCATAATTTTCATCGCCCCCATACAATAACAATGTATTAAATTCAATAAAACTATATTTTTACGCTAAACCTATAATTTGACTTTAACCTCTTAAGTGCTGCCGGCGTATATAAACGCTCTCGCTCAGCCAGTGCGTTAATTGCCCTGGAAGTATATATGCGTCTTTTCGAAGTACTATCTTTTCTGTGAACTACTATCGATAAAATTATTCCGAAGGCTTTGGCTTGCATTCCAAACCTTGACAGTCTTTGCGAAGAATTTACTTATTTCCGAGGATTTTTTTTTTTTGCTTATTTATTCCCCTTTACTACCCTCCCCCCCCCAACACACCTCATACGATCACCTACATGTTAAACAATGATGTTGAGAAGCGAATAGCGTAATTTTTAATCTGCATTGAAATAATTAACTATGAAGGAGGACAAATCATCAAGATAAGTGTTAATTTTTGTATATAATTTTATACATAAAGAGCCAATGCGGTTATTGATAATTATTAAACGTTCCTAGCTCAGTATTGTTAAATTAATTATAAAATGCATTGAGCAGTACTGATATATTTATAAGTGTATTATATCAGTGCAAATGTGTATTTATTTTTTATTATGTCGTAATGTATTTTGTTTGGTTTTTCTTTCAGAAAATTAATAAATTTTTAAAATAATCTTTTGTTTTCGACTTTAATATACTCGCGCCCCCCTTGCAGGGCATGTCGCCCCACAGTTTGAGAAACACTGCACTAGGTGGAACTTTTTGCAAAGAGAACGAACGTCCTTCTGCTGAGCACCCCTCTTCACACTTGTCAGAAAGACACTTTGTTGACTCATTCCCGCAATAGAGAAGAAAACTAATCCAAAACGACAACGTATTATTTTCTGCTCAAAAGAGAGACAGTAAAGATAAGAAGAAAATCAAGATTCTTTTATCCAGATTGCGATGTTGAGTTATGTACGGTAAAGAGTGTTTTCAAATTTATCATACAAGATCAAATTTTGATTGATAATTTTATAATCATTTATGTAGATGTAAATAAGATTTGTATTTTAAGGTATCCGACTACGTTCGTAACCATGATTTTAAAAAAGCGCATAAATGTATAATTTTCATGATATTTAGTGTCACTGAGATTAGAATACATGTATAAAATTGTTTTCAGGACATTATGACAAAAAAAATTATTTAAATACAATATTTTGGCAAAATTAACTTAGAATAACCTTTTTTTCCCAAATTTTTCTCTTTTGTAAAAAAATGCTTCTATTGTATTAATATATTTTGCCTGTATATAGCTCAGACCTCTGTACAGAGGCTCGCTCAACTATGATTTTTGAAAAATTCGAATTATTTTCAGAGTTACAACCATTTGAAATAATTATCGGCGTATTTTATTAAAATTTCTTCCTTCTGTTTTCGTATAACATGAATAAACCGACTTCCAAGTTATGCGTTTCAAAAATTCTAGTTGAGCCTCTGTACAGAGGTCTGAGCTGAATACAGGCAAAATATTAATATAATAGAAGCATTTTTTACAAAAGGAGAACATTTGGAAAAAAAAAGGTTATTCTAAGTTAATTTTTTGCCAAAATATTGTATTTAAAAATTTTTTTTTGTTATAATGTCCTTAAAAAATTTTATGCATGTATTCTAATCAAAGTGATACTAAATATCATGAATATTATCCATTTCCCGCTTTTTTAAAAAACCGGTTCCAAGATCGGATACCTTAAAATAAATGGGATTCAAGTTTAAATTTATAGTTAGAGTGAGTTGACTTCGATGTCTAATGATTTCTGCCAAACAGAAAATAAACTTTACAGGTAAAAATTGCTCGTTTATTTAAATACATTTTTGTTACTTTGATTTTTAGAAGTTTTGTATGTGATTGGTGCTATTTTGTTTGAAAAGATATGCATGTTTGAAAATAACAATTTTATACATATATTCTAATCAAAGTGATACTAAATATCATAAATATTATTCATTTACACGCTTTTTTAAAACAGGGTTTAACAGTCGGATCCTTAAAATATAAGGTATTCTAAGCTTTAAATTTATAGTTAGAGAGTGAGTTGACTTCGAAGTCTAATGATTTCTGCCAAACAGAAAATAAACTTTACAGGTAAATTGCTCATTTATTTAAATACATTTTTGTTACTTTGATTTTTAGAAGTTTTGTATGTGAATGGTGCTATTTTGTTTGAAACGATATGCATGTTTGAAAATAAGCATAAAAGTTTGGCATATTTTGATCCATAATCTAGAAATAAAATGAACCTGGAAGGGGTTAATCAATTTATCCCTTATGTTTTTTTTTTTAGAAACTGGTAAAGATGTCTTCTGAGGCAACACAGTAGCGCACTCAGAAATTTTTCAAGGGGGGGGGGTTGAAAGTTCACCATTCTTGTATCATGTTATTTTTGATTTTGTCGATTTTCAGGAACAAAACACAGTAAAAAACTAATTATTGAATAAATAATTAGCATTAATTAATAAAATTAATCATTAATAATAAATATTTAATTAAATTTACGTATTATATACTTAGAATTATAACCAATCGGAAAAAAAATCAAGGGCTTTGGGGGGGGATACGGACCTCCCCTTGTGTGCACCACTGTGAGGCAACCCACATGTTAAATTCCATTACAGATCTTTCGAGTTTATCATTTTAAATGATTTTGAGTGCTCCTGAATTTAAAACAAAACCTACTTTTTTATTAAATTAAATTATATGAAAATCTTGTCAACTTCTCTATGAATTACTTTCTGTCATTGAATACAAAGATGTAACGAAGAAGCGCTGATAGAATACAGCAGCTATTTGACAAAATCTGTAGATTGTTTTGGCTCTATCATATAATTTTAATCTTGGAAATAACGAGGGCCTTTTGACACGGGAATAAAATCTTTGAGACATAATATACATAAAAAAATAGTTATTTTAAGTAAAACCTGTAATACAATTATTTGAAGTATTCATAGCTATGGCTAAGAAAAATCTTGGAAATTGTTATTAATTGAATAATCTGTTGATAAAGGGCGCCGGTAGATATTTTGTCTTTTAAACTTTATTTGTTAGTGTATATTTATAAGACATGGGATATTTTTGAGATTATAGAAGTCTTGAAACTTGGACTATTTGTCCATATCTACATAAACTGTTAACTTCATTCGTTTGATTTGAATTTTATTAATGTTAGGTGACCAATCGTCCTCCTTTAAGGAGGATAGTCATTTTATAGGTTCTGTCCTTCCTCGAAAAGCGTCCTCCTTCTTGTCCTCTTTTTAAATTTTAAAACATATCTGTTAATCTCTGTATTCAGAGATGCCAGGCTGAACTGGTACGCGTCATGTGCCAATACAGTATGAATTATCAGAGATAATAACACTAGAATGTCCAGAACACCGACGTCTTCCGGTATCGTTTCAACACCGCGATATGAAATATATACAGTAATTATTTTAACTAAATAATTGCAGGACTACTGTTCAGTAGGGTTTAGTTTTAAGACTTTTTAATGTTATTTCATGTAATTATCCTATATTGTGACCGTTTATATCACAAAAAACTGGCGTTGACATTATGTTTCGCGAAGCTTGTTGGACTCCTTCTTTGTAGCAAAACACAGTTCGAGTCACAAATCTGCCAGGAACGTTATTATTATGTGGTATCCATTTTGTGCCATCCCTAGCGACATATATATCAGCATTTACTGGATTATCAATTACATCTGCACTTTATTCAGATTCTTCGCAGTCACTTTCATTCAATCTTATGTCTTCATCGGAATCTAAATTAGAGCCAATTCTCCATTCTCAGAAAGCTCTCGCAGCAAATTAGCAATTTCATCAGAGCTTAGACCTTTTCTAAGAGTCATAGTTTTAAGGTGTCTTCTCTGCACTAAGTTCGAAAATCGAATGAATGTTTGTGAGCAGATAAGCAAATACTATGTAACGAAACACTTAGACACAACAAAACTTCAGTGTAATTAATTCATTTCCACTGTGAACTCAATAACACTGCAACCAAGGTCAAAAAAATGTACGATAGGACTTTGGGAAGTTTGTTTTACTGATGGTATCTACTTAGTGAACTATATTTTGTTGAACGACAGCTTTTTATTATGATAAATTGCCTTGGTGTCTAAATGACACCAGCGAACGTTCTAGGTATATTTAGTTGTAAAATCACTCATAATTAACTAAGGACCACAAAACATTTCTGTGCGATCACTATGGAAAATGATTAAAAGTCACGACAAATTTTCAAATTCCCTGTAAAAATGCGGAAAGGAGAACAAAGTAAAAAGGCTCTGGTGTTCAATTGATATCGACGGACGTTCAAGTGTTAATGTATTTTGTGCATAATCAGACATCTGTTTCTCACAAAACGATTCAAAAGATTGACGGTGAACATATTTCAGCTACAGAAACTAGTCTTACTTTGAATGACTTTGTCCTTCAATAAAAATCACGATACGATGAAAAATTTATTATTTTAATAATAAAAAGAAAATAGTCACACACAAAAATTCATTCAATGGAAAAATACTTGTTTAAGTAAATAATTAAAAGGGATGGGAGCGTAATTAGTGTATTTTTGTTTGAATTAATAAAATGGTTCATATATTTACGTTGTAATTTTTTCTTAAATTTTTCGTCCTTCTTTTCTCATTGTAAAAAAATTGGTAACTTTAATTAAACCTTTAGCGGGCACACAGCTAAAATACAATTTTCTGTGATAAAGTACTTGATAAATGTAATGTTCTCAACCTCTATAAACATTATTTAGTCACAAAAAAAATATCTAATCGTGGTTTTTTTTTCCTGTGTGGTGGCTAGACGTTATAGCCACTGCGCATTTTGGACATTTAACTTAATTTTCAGGACGGAAATAATGAATCATATTACAATAAACTTTTTATAAAAAATTAACATTTATGCAATAACTATTTCAATAACAATTAAATACAAAGTATAAGTGTAATTTAATAATAATAGAATAATTGTCAACATAAATACTTACTTAGAAATATATAGAATACTTAGAATGTACATTGAACTTGGTATATATCCACATTTTATATTTTTTTTAAATTTTTAGTATGAAAAGTTAAAATAAAGTAATATTTTGAGAATTTAAATTAGTTATTTTCTAAATTTGATGACCCTTTTTCTTGAAACTTAATAATACAAACTTTTTCTCCGGCAGGAAAGCTGTAATAAAAGATTTTCAAACCCCGGGGCATTATACCACATATTAAAAAATTTGTTTATACCCCCCCAACATTCCCCGTAATTCAAAATCTCTCCGGGGTACAGGAAAAG
Source organism: Trichonephila inaurata madagascariensis (assembly GCA_019973955.1). NCBI lineage: Eukaryota > Metazoa > Arthropoda > Arachnida > Araneae > Nephilidae > Trichonephila > Trichonephila inaurata. The sequence continues at coordinate 1,755 of BMAV01017736.1, read as the reverse complement.
CGAAAATTTCTAGGTTATTTTTCTGTTCTGGGGGGCGTATGGAGTCTCTATCCACATATTAAAGGTTTCTAAAACCTAAGAAAAACCCTTTTTTTTTAATTGTACAATTGCTTAATTCATTCAGATGAAAAAGAAAAGTATATTAAAGGGATGTCGAAATTTTTAAACATCGGGGTTTTATTTATAAAATAAAAAAATACAATTTATAGTTTTACCCCCGAGAAAACTTTTTTAACTCCCCATCAGAGGACATGAATTGCAAAAAAAAGGTATCTGCTGCCATCCATATTATATTAATTTTTATGTGTTTTAGCTTCAATTAACGCATATAGATAGACTAAATATCCAACACCCGCTTTGAGAAAAAATTTTTAATATGGGCTGACGTAAGCCACGCCCCAAAGGGTTAATGCCTCAATCTAAAACTATTGGAATGTACCTTAGCTGTGTGTGCGTGTGGAACTCCATACTTCCTCACCATGACAATGCGAAGACTTCCGACCTCAACAGATTTAATGTCCATCAGCCCCTTTACACTACTGGTCTTCAGGGGCACCAGAACTCAGAATCCACTACTCGGCAACATTAGTCACGAGTTCGTGATCACGACAACTCGGTTATCGCGGCCACTTTGTTTTATCGGAAGCAATTTCTTGTTCATCCAATTTCAAATGCTTAATGTTTAAGATTCGTTCCTGTAGGTTCACCGTGATTCTAACAAGTTTAGTTTGTACTGAAAGTTTCAGTTAATTATGAGATCATTTATATACGATGTAAAAAATATAATAAAGAAATATATTGCACATTCTGTTATTGATAAACGTGGATGGTTCTTCAGATCTAGAATGGTAATATTCGCCATGCCTTTCTGATCATTATTTTTTCAAAGTTTTTTTTCTCATTTGTTTTATAATCAAAATATTTTTATTCTGTTTCGAGAAATATATTTGTAGATATCTTTGATGTATTATTAATAAAGTGACCATTTTTTTTTTTACAATGAAAAGGAGGACGAAAAAGTTAAGAAAAAATTACGGCTTAAATATATGAAACGATTTATTAATTCAAACAAAAAAAACCTTTAAATTTCCTTTTTAAATTTTTTTAAAAGAGATTTTTTCTAATGATTTTTATTTATTTATTTTTTTGTCAACATATCATTTTCAACATAACTGAATTTTACAGTAAGCACTGTCGCTAAAATATTAATATTCAGCATTGATTGCTCACTAGTACAAAAATCCTTATCAATAGAAAAAACTCTTTCAATTCCTGCATTAGTTCCAGTATTGTACAATGTAAACTCAACAAGAATAACTGAATTTTCATGTGGAATGATTTATTTTGAAAAAGGTTTAAAATTTCCACCCCTCTTTTTCAATTTTACACCTGATTTTTCCATTTTTCAAATCAAATTTTAGACATTCAGTCATCGAATTTCTTCAAACAGACAATTGTCACTGAATTTTATCAGGCCTTTCTCTTTTTGATAAAAAAATCAAACACAATTTTTTAAAGCTCCCAATTTAAAAAACTATGAAGTAAAAAACCCCCGAAAAAATGTTATTTCCTGTGATATTTGTTTTAGACTATTTTTTGGGGTTTTGGAAAAATGTTTGGTTTATCTCTGAATACTCTGGGAAATTTCGTGGTCCCACCAAAAAACCCTCGTGTAGCTGAACAGTGCGACGTTAAAATTTACTCACTCCTTACCCCTGTGGGACTCAATCATATTGGTAGTTTTTTTGGCACGCC
>BMAV01017735.1:141655-155177 GCA_019973955.1 Trichonephila inaurata madagascariensis | reverse complement strand
AATTTTTAATAAATCGTAAACAAAGTCTGTGGGTTCCTGATTTCTTCCCTGCTGTGACGCGAAAAATCGAGCCTCCAATTCTTTCTTATTTTTGATTGTGGGAAAAGCTTTCGCTAATTCAGCCTTGAGCTGCGCGAAATCCGTGGCTGTATCTTGCACTAGCACCAATCCAAATATTGAGTACCAATCTTGAGCCCTTCCCCTGAGATGACTTTTCAAGTAAGCACATCACAGATTACTTGGGATTTCAAGTAACTGTATTTGATTATCTATTGTCTCAAGGAACTCCTTTACGTTCTCCGACCCGGAAAAATACATTTCAGGTAATATACTAAATCCTCCTGCATTACCTAACCCAGAATTAATATATTTCGGGCGCCATTGTGACATAGCCATCCTGCGATAGCTATGTCGTGTAGGATCCGCGTAAGCTAGAGGTGTGGGATTATCTAAAAGATGAGACATTTTGTAATTCTTAACACAATTTTATTAAGAATAACTTAAATTACTTAATTCTAAATAACAACTTTCTTTAAGTGAGAATAAGCCACAAATTAAACTGAATATTCAAGTCAGATCGCACAACTAGATCACTTATCTTAATTATATTTAATTATCTGCCTAATCTAACTTCCTATACAAAATATTACCTTTTATTGAGTAACCCTCCTACCTTGGTTGAAGACTCTCCTATTCTGCTACTTGTAGATAAGAACACTCAGGCCCTATTAATCTTTCTTATAATTAATATTTTTAAAGAAGATGAGCGTATCCTTCTTCCTTGGTTGTAGGTCGTCTAACACTTGTTCCGAACTGTTCTGCACTAAGTTATCTCTAAGATTGCCGTCTTATCTCAATAAACCCTCTATCCTTTTAAAGTATATCTTATTTGCATTTTCTCCCTGTTTCTCTTCTTGGTATTGGGTTGGAAATGTTTTGCCATTAATCGTGGCCGTCAAAGAACTTAGGAGTTATGTTAGAAGAAGAACGCGAGAGACGTCATAGCGCTAATAGTGATTAATAATTATTTTGCCATAGATTTTGACTAAGTTGTTTCTAAAAACTTCTTTTGAAAAACCCAATAAGATCATAAGAAATAAAAGGAAAAGTAACAAGATTGACTATCTGACATGTTTCGCAGTAATAAAAATGTTTAGTTTTTCTATTTTATTCAATACCTTTATTTGTTTCACCAACTTGGGGTGTATTGCCAATATATTGAATAAAAGTTTAGTTAAAAAAAAGTTATTTATCGATGCAATCTGCAGCCATTTTCTTTCTCTGACATAAAAGATTTGAAGTAATTTAATGATATAAAATTCAGTACGAAAAAAATATTTCATCAGCATATAGTTATCCAACTATAAGCTGATGAACTATATTTTTGAATTTTTTTTTATATGAAACACAACGTAGGAATTGTACTTAAGATTTGTGGAGGAAAACTTCCTTTATTGGAAAATTATTTAAAAATAAATTATTAATTTTGTGATTCTACAATTAACAGATCAATAAAAATAAAATTTAAAGACAAGACAAAGAGAAAAATGTATTTTATATCAAACCATTGCATTTTTAATTTCCTGCCGTTATATTCCATTTTCTTACTACGATTCGTCACTGATTTCCAAAAAGGAACTTTTTAAGCAATGATGTAAGACCCTATTGAAATAGAAGCAATCACAAATCAAATTGTTAAAATTAATAGATAAATTAAAAATGTATTTATTTATATGTAAGAAAATACGGACAGATGTTAAACGACAAGAAACTTCAATAGATTCTACAATAAAAAATCGTCTGCGATAGAGCATAGAAACATATATTAGCTATAATTAAGTATGTATTATTTCGAAAATTGAAAGAAATACATTTATAAAACTAGAACATTTTATGGATTCATTGTAAAATAATTTATTATAAAACAACAACGTGAGAATTGCAATCCTTTTCAAATGATTCAAGTTCTATGTTTACAAATTTTAATGTTACCACTATCTTAAGAATTTGTGTGTAGTTGATTCTCCTCAATTTTAGATGCACTAAAACAATGAATTGAGACACACATTTTAAAAACATTTTGATTTATCACAAACTATTTAAATATGAATTTCATAAATTTTCCCCCAAATCGTTTTCATATATATTACTAGTGTATTAATATATTTGTTATATACAGTGCACACAAAAATTCAGAAGCATATCAGTATATTCAATCATTTCATACATCGTTTTCAGTCCATTTAAAATTGCATGATTATCTTAGCTAAGTTAATGTATTCAAGTTTATCACAGATTTTCATTTCTTCAAAACTTTTTCATAAATGTATATTTTATAATGTAATTTGTGAGAATAAGACGTTTATATACATAAAAGAGTCGACATATTTTTAATTGAATTCAAAATGCTCATGAGATTTATAATTGTAAAAGATACTAAAAGGAGAATAATTCACATAATTTTTTCTCAAACTTTTGAATACTTTATTATTTTTTTAAAAAATCACTATATTTCGGTATGCAGAATATTAATGGATATTTCAATGGGCTCAACTCATGTGACGCCATTAATCACATGATAATGATAACCACGTGTTTTTATCCAATCAGTTCCAAAACTCATGCGACTTCAATTTAATATCTGCTTTGAATTCAATGAAGAACACGTGTTTGTCTTCATCATTTAGCCGTAATGAATTGAGACCATTGCAACAAAAACAAAATTCAACTAACACTGTATTTTATTAAGAATTAGTGAACAAAAAAAAAATGAAATCATATTAATAATATTTATTTTCATATTTTAACATATCACTATGAAAAGGTTCAATATCTAAAATGTTTTTAAAACATCTTTCATATTTTATTTCTTATTTTCAAAGTATAGTTATAAATTACAAAAATATAAATTCAATTTATATATTTAATAATTGCATTAAAATGAATTACATGATGTAAATATTAATATTTTATATGAGATCATTATGTGCAAACATTCTGCCGTGAGTTTGATAATAAATATTAGATGAATAATAAAATATTTAATCAAAATCCACTTCTTATTGAAATAATCGATTTTACTATAAGCTTTTATTATTCCAAAACACAAGTGACTTAAAACTAACACACTATACCTTTATCTTTTGTTTTAAAGCTTCTAATGATTCTTTTTTGGGGTTTTAATGTGAATAAGTATTATCATTTGCATTTAAGCAAATATTTAAATCAGCTAAAAAGATAAATTATTAAATAAGTAGCTGAATTGAATTTGTATTAAAATTTATTCACACAAAATTCAATATTCAATTGAATTTCTGTTTACTTTAAATCATTTTCCTATTGAAAAAAATGCGTAAATACTTTTCTTTAGAAAACAGTCATTCATCATGAGAAATATACTGTGTTTTTGTCATGTAAAACATCACCTCTATTATATTATTTAAAATAATTTCAGAATGTATAATATGTTATTACCATTTATAATGTTTTGCAAATTTATACTGTAAAAATAATGTGTTTATATAATCGAATTTTATGAAACTTTTTCTCAAATTTTATTATGTACTAGATATTTTGTTCGAATTTTTTTTCATTTTATTACAAATCTTTGAATACCTTTCACCCAAAAATATATAAGATTTGTTAAATTTACATGTATCAGTATGATCGAATGAATATGAATAATTCTCAAATATAATAAATTTAATTTCATATTTTTGAATTCGAAATTTGTTTATTTTTCAAGAATGTATACAATATAAAATAAAGAGTAAACATATTTTTTTAAAATATAAATTTTGCATAGCATTTTTCGCTTATTTCTTCCAGTACTTTCCAAAGCATAAATAATGAATTTGAGTTATAATTGCACTCATTGAGTTACACAGAATTTCAAAAACTTGTCATTTTCCATATCCTGGAGTTAATACTTGAATTATGGTTTCATTGAATGGGATTACTTTGAATTGAATCCATAGTGTATGGTTCAATGTCGTGACACCCAAGTTTACTTAATTCCTAGGTAGCGAGGGGGATCATACAGTTTATAGTACATACAGGGATCACACAGTAAAATAATTATTTATTTACAAACTTAAGTAGAAACGGACATCTTTATTATGGTATCTATCAGTAGGATATTTTACACCTCTAGCTATTAGCTACTTGTATTAGCACACACCTGTCTCGCGGGTCTTCAACTGCATATCGTAATGTCTACGTTCCGCGCAAAATGTAGTTTCTAGCAGACCTCTTGCAACTCTAAATGAGTCTCCTATTTTTCTGGAACGCCGGTATCAATCGTTTGCTACCTCGCAGCCTTTCGCTAGAGAAAACATCGTCTCGATCTTAATTCGCTGATCTTCCCGATCTCTCATACCGCTGCGACTCAGCGCTCGCTTCCATAGCCAAACTCACAGGTATTATGCTGCTGGCCTTCCCGCTGCGACTCAGCGCTCGCTTCCATAGCCAAACTCACAGGTATTATGCTGCTGGCCTTCCCGCTGCCTAGCAGCCTTTTTTTAGGTTTACTATAGAAAAACTTTCCCCTGCTACGCAGCCTATCGCAAAAGAGTCCCCGATCACCTTCGGAATACTTTCTTTGAACCCCCTGGGTGGATCTCTTTCACGCCCCCAATAATTCCTGATTGGCAGGAACTCGGGTCTGCACCCGACACCCTCTGTCTTGGTTCCAACCACCATCGGTTCTTCAGGGACTAAAGTATGCTTGGACTAAGATACTGTGTGTCATCGTACCTCGTAAACGATAAGGAGAGTCTGTAAATCGATCTGTCACTTCGACAATGAGAATAAATTCCATGGAATTTCTTCCTTTCAATAGCCGACACTCCTTTACATATTTCATACACGTTCATTATGGCTTCGCGTGAAAGGAAACGAAAGAATGGATAGCTATCAAAACAGGTGTGTCCCTTATGGAAATGGCTATGAAGAAAAGTTATATATGTTGAACATATACACCTCTGAAGGTCGGAGAAGAAAACAGGAGTCATCAAACAGTCCAAGAGTCGACACAACAGCTTTTTCATCTCAGAGTGGGAGAAAAGAATCTATAGTCTCCTTCGAAGAAAAATAGCCCATCTGGTGATTCTATTCATCCTTGCGTCTAAAATGAAAAGAGGGGTAGCAAACTTAATGCTTCTATGCAAAATAAATACTTAACACGAAAGTTTGCGCTTTTTTATTTTATTTTTAAATATTTAATTAGTTTTGTGAAACCGCATCAATTTTGATAGAAGAAAGTTATACTTTCATTGAAATAAAATGATAATTTTAAATATTTTTTAAAAATTTCCAATGGAGCTGCGAATTGGTATTTTACCACTGCAGACATAGTATATTCTTCAGTAGCTGGTAACTCCTTTTAGTGCTGCACGATATAGTGGTATACCAATCGTCGCAAGGAATTTCGACACCCAGTTTCCTTCCCAGAGTGAGGCATCTTAGCTCTGACGATGCGAAATTGTAACCAGGAATTAAGTTTGGCCGAAGCACTTTAGTGATCTTTTACATGCCACATAATTATGCGACATGAAAACTGTCGAACCTTCAGACTAAGGCATACAAAGTCAGCAAATAAAAACAACTACGCCACCCAGCCAGCATAAATTTTAGTATATTATTTAAAATAATTTGCAAAGAATTTAAAAATTGATTTGGTTGCGCAAGTTTAGTTCTCAAGCATAAATAAAATAAAAAAATTATTGAAATAAAACTATAAATGAAATAAAATAAATTTATGCTTTAAACCATTGCTACCTAAGAAAAATAGGAATTTTTATTAAGATTTTTTTTGTGTGTAATACAATGGAAACTTCTTATTAAATACAGTTGTACTTACAAATGGAATAGAATATTTCTCGTAAGAAATATTGGGAACTTTTTTCGAAAAATATCTTCTGATTTACGATCTACATAACATATTTCATTTTATCCTGAATGAAAAATAAATTCTGAAATATTTGTCGTGTGTAAATTTATTTGCTTAAAGTGTTTTTATCCTCAATGTATCAAATGCAAAAATATATTAAAAAGGGCTTTTTTAAAAAAAAAAAACAAATTCAAACCTGTCCTTTGACTACGAATAGTGTGAATTAAAATATCTATTTACATATTATTTTATTATAAATATATACAAATAATTTAGGAGTATTCTTAAAAAAATTACTGTATATTTTTATGGTTTATAGCTCGCAGTTTTTGTGAAACTGTAACTTGTATTCTCGAATTTTTTTACAAAGATAAGTTGCTACTTTGTGTATACTCTACTAGTTTTCAAACATCTTGTGTGACTGCGGTAGCCTAGTGGTCACTGGTTGGCATGTCATGAGTTTGACCCATGAGCTCCTGAAGACCCGCCGTGTAGAGGGGACCGTTGCACGTTAAATACGTGGAGCCTAAAACGTCCTTTCATTGGTGAGTTGTGGAAGTTAAGAGATTGGAGGGGTTAGTTCAGGTGTCGTTCTGATCATTTGACTATGGTTTAAAAGTACTTGGTCCATCGCCAATAGCCCTCGCGCTGCTTTATAGAGCGACGTTAGTATAACTCTCCTTCACTCACATTCAAGCAACTTATATTCATTCATTTAAAATATATATATTTTAACATTCTTAATTTAAGGTATCCGACTAGGTTGAAAAAGTGATTTTTAGGTGTGTGATGTTTGGTGTTGTTTGGGTCATTAGGGAGAAAAAAGAAATTAATTATCGAGGAAGAAGGATTAATACATAAAACTTGTGAGTTTTTAAAGTTCTTTTTATAGCATTTACTTTATCTAACTAATAAAAATATTTTTTTTTAAATTCGTTTTTTGAAGAATGAACTTTTCATGATAATGTGTGCATGAAAAACGGGATATCTTCTAAATAATCCAATCAAATGCAATGAAATTTATAACATATATGCTATGGGTCCTTCAGAGTGTAACAAACCACAGGTTTTAAGACAGCTACACTTAATAATATTTTACAGCCATTTTTAGTTTAGAGCATGCAGTAATTTTGATGAAAAATCATGATCATCAAATTTAAATTCTATTAAAATATTCATTTCTTAAAATATTTTTTATCCTGCGGTTTGTGACACTTCAGAAGGATCAAGAAGTATATCAATGACGTTAAAATTGTATAATGTGCAATTTATTTTTATTTATCACGTTTTTCTTAATTTCATTTTTTTTTTTTTTTTGCTAAATTTTTCTAAAAATAATTTTTTTTTCAGAAAAAAAGGGCAACACATGTTAGTTATTTAATAGTTATGACTTTTTAAGTCTATTTATGGTCTTAAAACAAAATTATTCAAAAAATTTATTTTTGAAAAATTTATCTTCAGACCTAGTCGGATAACTTTTTTATTGTAATATATTTACGAGTTTATTATAGTTATGAAAAATTGTATGCTGCAATTTTTTTTTTTTTTTTGCTCTTCAGTGTACTTTCTTTTAACAATGTTTATTTTACTCATTATTTCTAAATTTTCTTCAGATTTCCGGTGAAGAGCGTATATGAATCAGAAAAAAAATTTCTTGACAAAGATCATTGAAAAACCTTTGCGAATTGTGAAAAATTTTATTTGAATAACATAAAATATTTAGGGTACTATCTCAGATATCCTTTTCATTTCACCATAGCTCAAAATTTTAAAGTCCTTCACCAATAAAGCAAGATTTGTCTAGAATTGTGATATTAATGAACAATGTCAATCAGTTCTGACATTTCATTTCTCCACTTGCATGAAACCTGAAAATATATTGCTTATGATACATTAAAAATAATGATTAGGTCTTCAATATTGTATTCTTGTATCATATTTTTTTTTCTCATTATTTAATTTTTTTTTAAAAAAATTCCTTTCTGTCATGTATTTAATTTATAATTGTTTTACTTACACATACCAGATATTGTAAAAAAAATTTTAAATTTTTGCGGACTCATTTAGCACATTAATTTATCCAATCTATGTATTACTCTTAGAACATTTCTAATACTTAACAAACTGCTAATGTTAACACACATTTTTTAAATAACTTATCTACAAGTAGATTTTTAAGATGCTTATTGATGAATAATAGAAATCATACAGCAAAGTACATTTTAAATTCTGTTTACTATAATTTTGAATGACAATTTAACACTTGGATAGCATAAAATATTGAGAAGTGAGTACAAATACAAATTAATTTCCCATCAAATAATACCTTTTATTCATTTTCTATCAATGAGTCTGTTCGCCCATTTTCAAACTAAAATTTGCTTAATAAGGGAGAAAAACTTCATTTACTATTTTAATTTTACTTTTAAAAAACATACCTGCATGCCTGATGACGCTTTCTCTAGTTCATTGGACAAAGACATTTTGTCACGGAAAAGTATATTGCTAAATTACAAGACTTCTACTAAATATCCACTTATACTAATAAGATTACAAAAGATCTAATACTTTCTAATATGAGCAAAAACATATTCTATTTGTTATTCCGTTTTAAATATTTATTTACTGAAAATGTTGATTTAATTTTAATGAAGTCTAACAGTTTTTTGATGATTTTCAAAGTGCTCTCCATTCAAACCTTTTATTCTTTTGTCTTTTCAATTTTGTCATATTTCTCTTTCTTGATCAATCTTTCTAAAACAAAGAATTATCTTCGATGTTTCAAAGCGAGCCACTCAAGAATATTGGAATGACAGCGAGTATATCAGACACGTTAATTCAACTGGAATTGATATGTAACGAAATGGGGGAAAGTTTATCTCAATCTTCTACTAAATTAACTTAAAAACACCAAAATAGAAAGCACATTCGGAAAGTCTTTTATGAATAGCTCATAAGTAAATTTGCTAAGTAAAAATGAAATCGCAACAATTTATTTTGTACAAAAACATAATGTGTTCAATGTAAATAAGAAAAGTGTGAGTTTTAATATTTTAATTTCTTCAAAAATATCAAAACACAACACTTCACAACATTTTTAATGATTTCAAAAACTGTACCGTACTTATATCATATATAAAACGTGAACAGAGCAGCGAACTGCATCAAAAAACAGTGAGGAAATATATACGTGTTTCATCACTTCAAATCCGGTCTAATTAATGAAAACGATGATTTTCTAAATTAAGATTGATACCTCTTTAACCATTATGACACATCCCAATATTTGCGTGAATATTAATTATCTCTTGTTGCAATTGCTTCCTTCCATCACCATGAATGCAGAGATTAAGCGGTTACATGTCGTCCAATAAGGACACACAATGTCATCCAGCAAAGAATACATAAGTCGTCCAGTAAAAATACACAATTTCGTCATATAAGGATACACATATACACTTAATCAAACTCATAACGTTTTCAGACGTACTTCTCAAATATTACAGGCCTTCATCAGCCGATACCATTCCATACTAAGAAGTTAGATGGTTAATGAAAAAAAAAATTTGTATTCATAATTCTCATGTCAATGCAGCAATCATGTTCCTTCGAAAATAAGACCTAACTCAAAAATTAAGCCCCGGCATGATTTTTCTGATGTTTGTACCCATTTCCCCCAAAATAGCTATGATTGTTAATCGAATGGATGCCAAACAATACTGAATGATTAATCGAAGAACTGATGTAAGACACGGGTACGTTTAATAACTTGGACTTGTAGCTGTAATTTGATTCACATTTTTAATATCTGCTACATTATGCGTTGCAACAGACGATTATTTTTTGATTGAATAATAAATTTAAAGGGGGAAAAGTTAATTGGGATAGACACATAAGAGAGATAGAGATAGGAAAGAGATGATAGAGACAGATGCGTGAGAGTGATGAGAAATGAGACAAAGTGAGAGAGAGAAAGAAATATTGGAGAGAGACATGAGATATATATATATATATATATATTTGAGAGATGTATTAGCGAGAAATAGACGAGAGAGATGTATATTTGAGAGATAGATTAGAGAGAGATAGACGAGAGAGATAGAGATAAGAAAGAGATGATAGAGACAGAGATGAGAGAGAGATGAGAAATGAGGCAAAGAGTGAGAGAGAGAGAGAAATATTAGAGAGACATGAGATATATATATACCAGGTGTATGCAAATGAAATGAGACGATTGTATTTTAAAAAAAACACAATAAATTTGCAAAAACTGTTAATATTTCTTTATTCGAAATAATATCCATCGCTAGCTACACATTTTCCCCATCTTTCGGGCAATTTGTGAATACCACGCCAAAAAAATGATCGGTCTTTTGAGGCCAGCCAGTCATCAAGCCAAGATTTCACGTTTTCGTAAGAAGTGAGCCAATGCGTGTCCCAATGATGCAAATAGGTGGTAATCGGAAGGAGCCAAGTCTGGCGAATACGCCGCATGCGCTAAGGGCTCCCAGCCGAGCGCTTTAACGATGTCCTTGGTCGGCTTAGCACGGTGGCTAGGTGCGTTGTCATCAAGGAAAATCACTTTGTGCTGCCGTTCTTGTATTGCTCACGTTTTTCGAGTATAACATCTTTCAAATTAAGTAATTGTTGCTTGTAGCAATCAGTATTAACGATTTCGCCGGGTTGGAGAAGCTCATAATAGATTGGTCCCTCCTGATCCCAGAAAATACACAGAATTGTCTTGCGGTCGAAGCGATTCGGCCTTGCGGTCGATTTGCACGGCTGTCCGGGGTCAACATATGATCGATTAAGCTTGAGATTCTCAAAATTAATCCATTTTTAATCGCCAATCACAATACAACGGAGATATGACTTGCGTTTGTAGCGGGCAAGTAACATTTCGCACACGATTTTTCGGCTTTCCTGTTGACGGTCCGTTAGCCCGTGTGGTACCCCTCTATCGACCTTTATTATCTTGCCCATTGCTTTGAGACTACAGGAAACAGTGCTCTGGTCAACAATCAATTGTTCTGCAAGATGTGTTTGGGCGTTTGGCCATCATCTTCATCGAGTAATGCTTGCAATTCAGCATCTTCAAATTTTTTTGCTGGTCTGCCACTCTCCTCCTTTCTCACATCGAAATCACTATTTGGAAACTTTTCAAACTACCTGTAGCACTGCACACGGCTCAGAGAATTGCCATTTTGGGAACAAAAAATTAATGCCGTCTGCAAATTCTGGTCGGAAGGCATAAAATTCAACATTTTCAACACAGTAAAAAAAAATGCAATGCACGCTGAAACTCGTCCAAATGTAAACTAAACATGAGTATCAAAGGTCAAACTATAAAAAAAATCACGTGTCACGGTTTCGTATTATTTGCATATACGCGTGGCGACATCTGTTAGCAATCGTCTCATTTGATATGCATACACCTGGTATATATATTTGAGAGATGTATTAGCGAGAAATAGACGAGAGAGATGTATATTTGAGAGATAGATTAGAGATAGACGAGAGAGATAGATGATAGAGAAAGAGATGTATTAGAGAGAGAGAGAGATGAGAGATATATTACATAGATAGATGGGAGATATATATTACATAGATAGATTAGAGAGATAGATGAAAGAGATATATTAGAGAGAGATCTTAAGGGGTCTCAGGGGTGTTAATCTCGGATTTTTTCGAATTTTCGAAAAAAATATATGTTGTTCCTCATTTTCTTTTGAACATTTTGACACCAACCACGTGATAGTACTACAAAAACTTCGAGAGTTATTCAAAAAATTCCAAACAGCACTTTAATAACAGTATTTAAATGGACACATGTCACGCCCACTTATTCTTAATTTCCACATACGTTTCATTTTTCTGTTTTTAAAAAGCCTCATGAAATATTTTAAAACACTTGGGTGAATGAGAAGGAAGCTTGCAACTCAACACATTCTTTCTAATGTGTTTTCATTCTGTTTTGGTAATGCTAGCACGTTGTTTGAAATCGTTTTTCAAAATTTAAAGCATTATTTATCTCTAAATTTGAAATGGAAAATATACATCGCAGACCTTCAGGTAAACGTCCTAAGAAAAAAAGATTTAGAGGGAACCAATTCATGAAGGTATGTCCTCATACACATGTTGCAGAAAGGAGAGATACAAGTAAGTGTGCTTCCAGTAATAAAATCTCAGGAATTCAGACTTCATTAACGTCAAATCTTGTTAAGGTAAGTGAAAATTTCAAAGGATATCGTATTTTTGATTTTATTTCAACCTTTAGCTCTATTTTGTCAGTATCATGCTGTTTAAAATGTCATAAACAATTAACAATTAATGAAAAGTCCACTCGTGGTTTATGTTCGAAATTTGAAATACATTGTAAAAACTGTGGGAATATTTGTACTTTTTCAAGCTGTGAAAACACTGGGAATAAAAATAATGCTCCAGAAATTAACAGAAGATCTATTTTAGCAATGAGATGCATAGGCCAAGGCTTGGAGTCATTAAAAACTTTTTGTGCTGTAATGAGTCTTCCTAATCCTGTTGAACAAAAATCATATGATGTTATTAATAATAAACTTTCACTTGTTATGAAGGAAGTCGCCGAAGAAAGCATGAAAAGGGCAGCTGTCGAAGAAAATTCTTCGTTATCTGATAACCTTTTAACGGTAAGCGGTGATGGGACCTGGAAAACGAGAGGACATTCATCGTTGATTGGAGTATGTACTGTAATAGGGGCCGAAACAGGTAAGGTTTTGGATAGGGAAGTGTTGTCCTCATTTTGCAAAGGATGTGACAGTTATAAAGGGGTAAAGTTTGGTATCAAGTACAATAAATGGCAAAGAGCGCATAAGATTTCATGTAGAAAAAATTATTCTGGCTCTGCGGGTAAAATGGAGGTTGACGGGATGTTGAGGATTTTTAATCGATCAGAAAAGCTTCACAACCTGAAATATTTGAACTACATAGGAGATGGCGACACAAAAACATTCAATGCCCTTTCTGAAAACAAGCCATATGGCGATGACCATCTTATTCAGAAAATAGAATGTGTAGGCCATGTGCAAAAGAGAATGGGTACAAGACTTAGGAAGCTTAAATTAGTATATGGTAAAAAGAAATTATCTGATGGTAAAACTATAGGCGGTAAAGGTAGGTTAACTGATAGTTTAATTGATAAGCTTGCGCACTACTATGGTAATGCTATTCGATGCAATTCTACTAGTGTAAAGGAAATGCGGAAAGCCATTTGGGCTGTTTGGGGTCATTCTTGCAGCACTGATGATGAACCGATGCACTGGTTTTGTCCTACAGATCCAAATACATGGTGTAAGTACAATGCTGCAATTAATGATAATTTAGAAAAGTATAAACACAAACCCTCAGTTGCTAAAGCTGTTCGAGATATAATTAAGCCTGTATTTGCAGACTTATCTCATCCGGCACTCCTGAAGAAATGTTTAGGAGGTAAGACACAGAATCCTAATGAAAGTTTAAATTCATTAATCTGGAAGTTTTGTCCTAAGACGATTGGTTCTAGTCTTCAGATTGCAGAGATTGCTGCAAATCTAGCAACCAGCATTTTTAATGATGGAAATCAAATACTTATTTCTATTTTAGAGAAATTTGACTTAA
>BMAV01017735.1:117917-132978 GCA_019973955.1 Trichonephila inaurata madagascariensis | reverse complement strand
AAGAGAAAATATACTTACCTATTTCAAGGATTTTTCTATTTGTCTTTCATAATTTGAGAAAATATCCAATAGAACTGAACTAAATTGTTCCAAATGTGCGTGACCTTAATAAAGGACACAAATCACAGACACTTTTTGCTAAAATTACAGGTAAGTTATTTGCAAGCAAAACTGTCACATTTTGTTCACGTTATTGTAATTTTAATGTCCTTTGATGATCGAAAAATATCCTGTTGGACTTTTTCTTGCTTGTGTCTTTTTGACAGGTTGAAGTACATTTATGGCTTCATATTTTCTTGATAAAGTTCTTATTGTAGCTATTGAAAATTTTCCTTTCGTTTCATGTTTATTGCTTTTCTCAAATTTACTTACGATAACATGATTAATATGCATTATTTCAGCAAATGTTTCCCTTGTTTGATCAGCTTTAATTTCCTTTCAGAGATCACAGATGCCCAATTCTTTTTTTATATTCTGCTCATTTATATTTATAAACCATAATCAGTCGTACAGCATCACAATTAAAACCACTAAGTTATTCATAGGGAAAAATGCAGCATGTTCAAGAAAATATTTTTGAAAAATAGTGGTCGTGCCGGGAACTTGGTCTAAACAAGTACCTTAAGATTCTAAAAAAACGTTTGCCACTCCCAAAAAAGGAGATATGTTATCAATTCATTTTAGCTCCCATTAAGACTGTCATATTAGAGGATTCTCTGTCAAGGTCATTGGTAACAAATAAACAGTTTTCCCACAGAATTAACGATTTTTGTATTATATGTTTCAGTATACTCTTAAATTAAATCTGGGTCAATTAATCCTTCAAAGTGCTCAATATGCTTATACATGTATCATAAAACTCTTTCACGTTGTGAAAAAAAACGCAACAGAATTATATAATTTACAACTTCCCTAAAAAAAGGGATGCAGGTAACCATACCAGTAAGTTTGAAAGCCAGCAAAAGTAATATTTTAGATTAAAAGAAACGTAATAAAAAAATCTCTCATCGTAGGATTACAGTAAACCAAACAAAATATTTTTTTTTATTTAGTTATAGGATCAAAGATAGCTAATGAGCGTTCAAAGTAGAATCTTTTATTTTTGATGACCTTTTTTCACTAGATGATATATATAAATCATATCAATGTAAATCTGTATTTTTTTATTATATCAGAAAGTATTTTTTTTTTCATTTTAGTAAATTATTTTTTTTTAACCTTTTATTTTCGATATGCTCGCGCCCCCCTTGAAGGGTTATCGCGCCCCCCCAGGGGGGCGCGCCCCACAGTTTGAGAAACACTGCCTTAACGGATATAGGCGAACGACGAAACAGCAGATGAACGCGCAAGACACCAATACACCATTGAGTAGAGGTCGACCGCAATCAGGCAGATGGATTCGGAGAAAATGGTCTGAGCTTCTCAGATCTGACATTCTGTTGTTTGATGACAATGCGAGACCAGACTCGGCAACGGCAATGCAAAACCATACTGCAACTCTTGGTAGGGAGTGCCTACTCCATAGGTTCTCATCGGGGGCGTTTGAGGATTTCAGTGGGGCAGTAAAAGACCCAGAATAAATTAGGGGGCGTTGACATGGCACGGAGAGGCCTCGGCATATTAACTAAATATAGTCTAAAAAAGACTTAAACAAACAAANGTACAGAGTTTCTGAGCAATGGCGCTTGCTGACTGCTGTCGACCTCTTTTCGCCCGCAGGATGATATATCGGTCATCCCCTGCAGTTGTCGCCCTCGGGCGGCTACCACCAACCTTTCTAACAGCTGTACCAGTGGCTTGGAACGCTTTTCAAGAGCGTGAAACGACACTTTTGATGATTCCGAACTCTGCAGCTACACTGGTGTCAGTACGCCCCTCCTCCAGCTTTCCGATCATTCTTCCACGTGTGAAGTCGTTCAGGTGATTTCTTCTAGCCATATTTCACGAACTAACTCACTGGCACTTGCAGCGAATATGTTGAATTGCGTCTCCGTCCTTCATTTTATTCTACTGTTGAGCAGTGCGCGCCGACATCACGTGTTTTGCGCACGCTCACATCGCTTCTGATGTTTTGTTCCTGATATTTGCATACGTATGACGTTTCTACTGACTTACGTGTTCACTGTACCGATCTCCAGACCTCCTTTTCTGCAATTTCATGGCTATCTGCTAAATTTTTACTTTGTTGCTTAAGTTTTGCACACCAGTGTATAATCTCTTTCTGTGTGAGAGATTGCGCATTTTTCTGTTTTGCACATCTCTTCTACATGGGGCTCAGGCTTTTTGATTCTAAAGGAAGACAGTATCGTTATAACATCAATAGTAAATGAAATCTAATTCTATAATTATTCGAGTTTCAATATCGGTATATCATATTATCTGTTAAAATGAATATAAAGTCTGAATTTATGAATATAATGTTTATTCTATACAATTTCAACACTATTTCTTAAATTTTTCTTTGTGACTCAGACAGATTTGTCAATGTTTCAATGTAGCATATGCAGATGTTCTTCCTTTTTTATATTCCACAAAAGATTCGAAGCTTGTACTATCAACTGTACGGAAACAGTGTTTTATTGAAACATACGATCAATCATTTCAAACTTTATCATTTCAAGATCTCGTATTTTTTTTTATTATTATTCAGTTTTTGAAGCTTCAATGTCAGTTTTCTTGAAGGAAGAGAATTGAACATTTTTATTTGTATTATTGTAAATATGATAAATAAATCTGTATGTATTGCTAGTTTATCTATTCTAGCGAGTTTTTTTTTTTCGAAACTTTATATTTTCGTCCTTTCCTTATTTTCATATAAGATTGTGCAGAACGCTATTCTTTGTTCTGTGTTACTGAAAGATTCTTAGTTTTGCGATATCAATACATGCGTCATCCATTGGTCTGAATTATCGGTGAATTAATTTTTATATATTTTTTTATTAGTATTTAACTCAGCAAGTGCCAATATGTTGTAAAAATTGTATCTTTGCAATATCAAACCACTCAAACTTTATCTCATGCCATATAAAAAAACTTGCGAAACACATAGAATATGTTATTTTAATAAATTGACATATCTCTTGAAAACGTAAGCTAATAGTTAGGATATTATAAAAAACTTTTAGAGACCTTTCCAGCATCAAGCATAATATTAGAACTCAATGAATGACTTTCTAATAAATAGTTCTCAAATTATCTTACCTAGCCTTATTATCTCTTGATAGAATTAAAAATTAAAAAAATAATAATAATTCATTCCAAATTTCAATGATTGAAATATTTCTGAGTCCAATAGCAGCTGAGCACCCTGGATATTAATCTAAAGCATTAAAATAGATAAGTTGTAGTTTTGAAATAAAATTAAAGTACATACTAAAGCTGAATTTAAAAAAAAAAACATTAGTTTCATCACGTTAGTGTAACTGTTTACAAAAAACGAGACATGATTCATTGAATTAAATGATACTTCATGTGTGATTCATAGAATTATAGTTACTAATAAAGAGTTAAATCTAAGAGTTAGAGTTTCTAGAGTTAAAAAAATTCCCTTTCCCCTTCTCAATATCAGCACTTCCAGGCGTGGATGAGATTTCTATATTAATAAGCCAGTAAAATTCTCTTTTTTGAAGTTTCTTCCACCTCTTTGCCCCGTCGGACAGGTGTGATCCCTCTCTGCATAGCCCGGCATTGCACGAGCTGTTTCGCTGCTATAACTTTATCCCCATGGAAATTTTCCCTTTTCTCTTGAAGCAAACACTTATTTGTGTATGTGTAGGCGCGATGTGAGTGATTTCTATATTTATGTCATTTAAATTCCCTTTTTCGAAATTTCTTCCACTTTTCTTTGTCAGACAGGTTTCTTTTCTCTCTGTTCAGCCCGGCATTGCACAAGTTTTTCCAAGTATAACACTCTTTTTTCCCCCAGGGATAAGATCTTTTTTTTTTAAAATTCTATTTTCGATTAATAATTTACAAAGCTAATCTACTCTTATTCACAAGAAAATAGACATTATACGAGTTTATTATTAAATTATTAATTTAGTAATAAGTAAAAAAATGAAATACTGCTTTATGTTTTTTATGTAGAAAGAATATTAATTATATCTATTTTTATTAAATAATGAGTCAAAAAATTCTTACAGTTAGCTATTGAAACCACTGCTTATTTCTGGATGTTTGATTGTTTTTGATTTCAAAGGCGAACACAATCGTAGCTATCTATGTAAGGCTATCTTCTCACGAACCACTAAACGCAGATAAGGCACCGACAAGGTACAAAAGATGGGGAATTATCCACGGAATCCATTTTGACCGTTTAAATTCCGAAATTACAGTTAATAAAATTCATATTAATTAAAAATATTAAAGAGTATGCTTTGTCTGCATTGTTGTAACAAAACAGAGCCAGTTTGGCTGAAAAACCGGTTTTTGACGCCAACTGTTACAACAATGCAAACGAATCGGTTGGCGTCGAAACCCAGTTTTTAAAGGTTTTTAATTAATTTCAATATCGGAATTCAAATGGTTAAAATAGATTCTTCGAATCATTTCCCATCTTTGGCGCGTTTCTGCGTTCGACGGTTCGTGAGAAGATAGTCTCACACACACACACACACACACACATATATATAAATATATATATAAATATATATATATATATATATATATATATATATAGATAGATAGATAGATAGATAGATAGATAGATAGTTACGCTTGTTTACCTTCGGATTTTAATAATGTAGATTTATTTTACTTTTTGTTATTTCATTTTTGTAATTTTAATGTGGAAGGGATTTGCTTTTCAGTAAATGATAAAAGCTAGTTTTAAAAGTGGAACATTTTTGTTGATTATTCTTTTATTTTTTTAATTAAGAGGAAATACTAAAAAAAGAGCAACGGTTAAGTTAAATGCTACGTTTAAAAATACTTTGTATCATTTTTTCCCTGAAAATCGATGATGCAATCGATAAATTTTGGATTAGATTAATATTGTTAGGAGATTAAAATGAAAAAGATGATACAGTAGAACCAAATTGAAGTTTTTACATACAGTAAAATAATACTTGATCATTAAATTTTATTTTTTGGTAAATATGATTCTTGTAATACTTAGAGCATACAATTGCTTAAGAAAATGATTGCTTTTTTATTGTATAAATCCCTACGATCAAACTTAAAGAATCATCTGCTTTTAATGTGCAAGAACAATAAAAATGGAAGTTAGATGTTTTCATCTCTACCTTAAGAATTTATTTTAATGCCTTTTAAAGAATATTATTTCTAAAAAGAATTATTAAAGATAAAAAAATTAGGAAATAAATAAAAATAAAGTGAAGAAAATAAAAACAAATATTAAAATTCTACAGCGCACGAAGAAAACGATATAAATGTAAGTTTTTCTACGATCAAAGTATAATAAATCTCAATTTGAGCTTAATATTATAAATGTGTAAGTCAAATACATATGAGAGTAATTTGCATGAATGAAATATAATAGCACTTAAATATAATGATCAGCAATCTATTCATGCCTAAATACAATATGGTAATGTATATCTATATGGAACTTATATTGAATATAAATATATATTCATATGTGTGCATGATGTAAACTTCTAATCACAATGCAGTTTGAAATATTAATGTGAAGGAGAATTAATAACCTTTAAATAATTTTTTTAATGTAATAGAGGAATAACGGTAACGTAGATAAATTAATAAGATCTTGCACCTAATATTGAATTAAAAAATAATAAAAGGATGAAAATAAAGTTTTATAAATTTTATTTTTTAAACATTAATAAAAAAAATCGATACTTACGAATTGTTACTATTACACATTTATTTTCGGCAAATGATGCGATATGCAGCCAAAAATGGAAAACCGTTATAATGCTGTTCAAACACAATAATAATGATGACATAATTTGGCGACGTTTTTTGATTTGGCGATGCTTTTTGATTCTGCGAAACTGGTCGACGGTATAATACGTACATACCGAAAGTAGTGATAAATAAAATATAAATATGTTCTATAAGAGAGTATAGGAAAATTACTTACATGCAAAGTTTTAATTTTAAATGTGTTTACATCCCATGTTAAATGTTTAATGTTTTCAAAATGCTTAAAATAAACTATTTTAAAAACATTGACTAGAAATTAATAGTACTGCTGCCCATTTTTATCAAAAGTATTCTTTCATAATATCAGAGGAAATCGATTGTGGTAGAGTCTGCTGCAACCTTTCAAAAACTTTGATATCCGAACCTTTGGCAAGTACTTTTGTTTCAGTAAGTACTAAAACAACCATTTTTGGAAGGCAAATGCAAGAAAAGTTGTATCTTAGTGCCAAAATATTTTACATATGTTTTTTGAATAGTATAACAGTTTCTCTTTAAATGTAATTATTTAAAAATGTAAAATTCAACTTTAAAATTGTGTGTAAGGGAATAACTCAGATATTAGTTTTAAGAAAAAGTAGTATTTAAAATTTTTTTCTTAATTTTTTCCTCAAACGCTACAAATTTTACTACCAAAATTCATTTTATTCCATTGAAGGATATGAGTTATATTTTTGAATTTATTGATTTTACATCAAATTGTTCAAATAAATAAAAACACACGAAGGCTTAAAATATTAATAAAGGAAACTTTTCAAATATAAACGTATGGTAACATAAAATTGAAAAAAAAATGCTCTCATTAAAAACAATTTTTGGAAATATATATCATCCAATTTCACAATTACAAAATACGGGAAAAAATTAATAAAAAGCTTTTATTCTTAAATAATTAAAACTCATTCGTTATGTATTTCAGTTTCTTGTATGAAATAAATATTATGTGAAATTTTCATTTGAAATTTATTCTAAAGTATCTTAAGAAATAAGTTTGCAGAAATCGAACGGAAAAGAGGAAGAAAGAATATGTGTGGGATGCTTTAAAATCAATTATCATGAAATATACTATTCTAAATGGATCTTTTTTTGTTATAGTTCATAGGTCTTTTGTTCGAACTTCGCAAAATAACTTGGATGGAATATGAAATTCACGAAATATATATATATGTATGTTAAAAAGTCGTAAAATATAACGAGAATTCAGGACTAATATAATATTTACCTTAAACCTAGAATGAAAAAAATGAAATGTTTCATGTTTGTTGACTTACGCAAATATTTGCTTCCCATATTTCAATTGATCGTTGTATGTCTTCCAATTGAATAGCTCTATTTCCTGATGTTATCGTGTTTTATTTATACTCTGTCAGCTTTCATGCTGTACAAAACTTTTCAACAGAACTTTGTGAAAAAGTGGTATAACTTGTTCGAACTTTGTGAGATTTATTTTTTTGAAGACTGAAGTTTTAACCCTAAATGAATCCCTTTGAATACCTTTTGATGATTTATAATAGCTCTTTATTCATCTAAAAATATCAGTTAAGACTTTTTCAAAATTTTATTAACATAGTTTATTCAAATATATTAAAATTATTGAAATGGAAGAAATCTTTTTTTAATCATGTTTTATTCATCCAGTTTTTAATGAAACTTTGATACTTTTACAATTTAAAACTACCTTACCATTTTTTTATGATTATATCAGTTTATACGAATGCTAATTGCTTAGCTATCTTCATAGAAATATAACTGAATATGTCTTCTTCACGATAATGCAAGTTTGTCAGAGATAGTTGAAAAAGAATCTTATCAAAAAAAATCTTGCAATGAAAATGCTAAACTAGAGAAAAATTGTATTGAAATATAACTCAATATTTTTGACATTAAGTAATATATTGAAAGAATACGTTTACAATATCAATCCTTATGCATTTTTATCTTGTTCTATACATTTTATTTTTATATCAGTGCTTCTCAAACATTCAATATTTGGGATCCAATTTTCAGTAATATAATTTTCATCACGACCCCCTCATACAACAACTATGAATTTAATGCAATAATAATGTACTTCGACTCTAAGGCTATAAAGCGATTTTAATTATAAATTGCACAGTTTATCAAGATATGTATTACATTTTGTATATGACAAGCCTATAGAAATCATTAGTAATTGCTAATCTTTCTTTTATTTTAATATGGATACATTAATTGTCAAATTCTCTTTACCATACTGATACATTTATAACAATCTTATATAAGTGTGAATATGTATTTAATTTTTTTTAACCTATCATAATTATTTTGTTTTGCTTCCTTTCAGTAAATTTTGATAATTATTTTAAATCTTTTACTTTGGTCTTTTCGATATGCTTGAGCCCCTCACGTAGGGTTCTCAAGCCCTTATAGGGAGGCGCGCCCCACAATTTGGGAAACGCTGCTTTATACATGTTTATATCTTATTCTGACATATGATAAATGAATATTTCTTGTGCATTTATTTTTATAAAAAACGTTATGCAATAAAGTATTTTCAGAAACAGAAAAAATATAATTGATTTAAGCATACAAATTGTCTTAGAAATATTTAAATAATAGTGTAGTTTTGGTAAAAACCAGCAATGACTGTAAATAGCAAATATGAAATTAAGGTATCCGACTATGTTCGGAACCGTGATTTTAAAAAAAGGGCATAAATGGATGATTTTCATGATATTTCGTATCACATAGATCAGAATACATGTATAAAACTGTTTTAAGGATATTTTGACAAAAAAAATTATTTAAATACAATATTTCGGCAAAAAATTAACTTAGAATAACCTTTCTGTTATGTTAATGTTCTCCTTTTGTGAAAAACGCTTCTATTATATAATATTTTGCCTGTATATAGCGTTGGCCTCTGCACAGAGGCTCAACTATGGTTTTTGAAAAATTCACATTATTTTCAAAGTTACAACCCATTGAAATAATTATCCATGTTTTTTTCTTAAAATTTCTCTCCTCTGTTGTCATAAAACACGGATAAACCCACTTCTAAGTTATATACTTCAAAAATTCTAGTTTAGCCTGTGTACAGAGGTCTGAGCTATATACAGGCAAAATATTATTATAATAGAAGCATTTTTCACAAAAGGAGAATATTTTGAAAATGGTTCATTCTATGTTCATTTTTTGTCAAAATATTGTACTTAAATAATTTTTTTTGTAATACTATTCTTAAAACAATTTTATATACATTTTCTAATCTAATTGACACTAAATATCATAAATATTATCCATTTATACTCTTTTGCAAAATCACGATTCCGAACGTAGTCGGATACCTTAACAAGAATAAAAGGAAAATTATCACAATTATATAAATTCAAGGATATTGGAAAAAGTGTTATGCGAAATAAAATTTGAGGATGTTCCGTATGCGTGTGCCTTATTCACGCTTTAAGTGATTCGTAACAACCAATACAATATCTCGACAATATGCTCTAAACCAGTGGTACTCAACCTTTTTTTCCGTCGGGCCGCTTACTTATATATATCATGCGGACTGCAACATGATAATTAATGGAAAAAACACCATAAGACCAAGGCACTGTTGGACACTCAAAATGTGGAAAATTGATCAAAATATTAAAACTCATTTTTGGCTTTTAATACTATATTAATCTCTATCAAACACACATAAAAAATTTTCTTCGTTTTTATAAATGTTTTATTGAGCTATGGGGTAGTTTCGGCTCCCTTTTATTCATGATCATACAAACAAAACTGCCAAGCCGTTTGATAATTTTAATTTTTTTTTTTTTTTTTTTTTTTTGACAAATACTCCCTTATTTTTATTTCAAACATTAATTTATCAAATGCAGAATGGCAGAAAAGGGGAGTTTTGACTGAAATCAGTATTATTTGCTTATAATTAAAAGTCAGATTCACCCATAAAATGATCACTACTGCAGTTCATTCCCTATTTCAGTGTTATTTGTTTTTACTAACCGTTACAGTTTCAAATAGAAAAAAAATCTTGCAATTCGCACCCGCACGACATCGACATCAAAATTGGTCGATTTGATTGCTTGGTTGGGAGGATTTTTCGCTAAATTTTTAATGCATTGTTCTGAAATAATTGAATATTTTAGGGCAATGGGACATGAGCGGACCACTCACAGAAAAGTCTGCGCGGGCCGCAGGTTCAGTATCGCTGCTCTATCCAAATCAGTAGCCAGGAAAGTAAATAGTTTAAAGTCTTGTGAAACGTTAATCTTTACAAAGGAGTGTTTCACAGAGTCATTTATAGATTATTCATTCATTATCTACAAAATTGAAATGTTAGTTGAAAATTAGACAGGTTGTAAATGTAAAATAAAAAAAGGATTGATATTTATAATAGCAGCCAGAAGAAACCTCTACGTGAACCGTAGAAGTTCTAAAGCCCCTTTAGCCCCAAATTTAGAACTTCAACTCTAAGAATATTTGAAATCGATCTTGCCATGTCAGATTTCATGTTCACAGTGAGTAGTTATCTTAATTAACTGCAGAACACAATGCGTCCCAAACAACGTGGGGCACTAAAACATCTCATTTGAGATAAAAAGAAGTTGTCTTCATGAATAAATCCAACATTAATGTGCAATCTGATAATACAAAACTTATGGTTTATCAGAAAGTGAAATTTAACTTGCAGTTCTGCATGAAAGTGTCCAATTTGGTTTAGGTTAAGGGACGCGTAGGCTGTGTTACTTCTATTAATAAATGTGCCGACAAGAGTTCATTTTAAGTAAGCTTTAGTGATAGAGGTGAAAGATTCTCAGGCTTATTTTTGGTTCCTTACATGTAAGCAATTGAGGCTGAGTTCCAATCCATGAATGTTATGCTACTCTTTATTCCATCAGTGATTGAATTCCTTTTCGGAGATGGAATACTTCAAATGGATTGGTTAGTACATTCCTCACATAGGTACAATATTTGAATGTGTACAAGTTATGTTAAGGAAAAATATTACTTATATCTTCCCAGTCAAAGATCTATATTTTTATTTGAAGGAAAAACATGTTTGATCATATTTGGATAAAAACTGTTTATTTTCTTAAGCCTGTGTAATATTTGCTTACGTATTAGAGGATGAGTGTAATTTAATTATTCTCCATTTTCCATGAGTAATTTTTTTGTGTATTCTTATAATACCTATGTATTATTATCAGTCAAAGCTTTTCTTTATTTGCAATTTTTTTTAATCATTGTACCTTCTAATTGTTTTGAATATTATATGTTTCAATTTCTTTCAATACTATTTTTGAAATATGCTGCAATTATTTTTCTTCTCTAGTAAACGACTAAATGATCAGTTTTTTTAGCGACATTATAATTGTTAATGTTTTAATTATAATTAGTTTACATTCAAACATGAGTAAAATATCAAAATGAATATACTGATAAACAAAAATGTATGGTTTATTTTAAAAGTAAAATTATTATTTCAATTGGATATACTTTTGGACACATGAAAATGATTATAAAAATTTGTTGTTGTCTTTTATTTTTGATAAATGAAGTTTCGTAAAATCCGCCCTATAACCCGCACTTTTAACACACAAAATAAGATCAAAATTTAAAAGTGCGCGTTATACGCTGGGTATAAAAGTGATAGCCTTAAAAATAAAAAAAAAAAGAGATCTGCATTAAAAAATTAGACTTCTATTCCGCTTGAAAATGCATGTGTATTATTTTGATTATCAATAATCGAAATGTTTGACTCAATTCGACCTTCTACGGTTGTTTCAAATTTGACATTTTCATAATTGTTGGTCAATTTAGTATTAGTAATTTCAGAACACTTTTCAGTTGTTTCTTCCAAATGTAGAATCACAACAGAACTATTCATTTATTGATCAGCGTTTTAAACTTATCTTTTAAAATTACGCGACTTCAGTTTGAGAATTTCTATAAAAATATAACAAGGAATCAAATGAAGGCAATATCGCAAATTGAAATGGCCAAATATTTCAAAACGACACCACAGTGAATGGAGCAAAACAAACGTTGACATAAAAATCCCTTTCGACATTTTTGTAATCCTTATTTTGAGACAGACATGATTTCAAAAAGCAATATTTTCACAAACACACATTTCAATTTCACTCGTTGCTCGCAAAACAGTAAATGCTTAAGAAAATTTTTTTTAAATCATTATTAATCTGCAACACACACATTTTTCCTTCCACCACAATTTTTTTTCATTCTAAGTTGTTTGTATAATGCATCGCAATAATTAACATTTCTCAGTTTCTTACAGTACTTAAATTACAATTTAAGCTATTACAAAATAACAATCTTAATAAGTTTTTAATAAATCTCAATTTTTTCATTGCATTTTTTAAAAGAGTTATTTATGAATCAAGTGTAAGTAACTTTCAATAAAATAAGATCAGATATGGCACAATCACTTTTTTTATGTAGTATATACCAGTACCTGCGAAAAGTTTCCTTGATTTGAAGTAACATAGGGTTACAATTATAAAGCAATTATACAAAAATATAAAGCGAATAAATGTTTACAAAATAATCATGCACTTTATTTATAAAAAAGACATTTATATAAATAAAAAGATTCATCCTTATAATATCAGTTATAAGAAGAGAACTACTTTCTAGGGAGAACTACTTCTCTACTTTCTTCTCAAACTTTCAATATACGTGACCCGCTATTTAATCATCATTTTCATCGCGCCCCCTCCATACAATAACAATGTATTGAATTCAATAATACTATACTTTGACACTAAAGATACAATACGGCGTAAACCTCTTGTGTGCCAAAGACGTATATAAACGTTTCACTCAGTCAAAGTATTAATTTTCTGGACGTATAAATACGTCTTTCCGAGGTACGATCTTTTCTGGGCAGTGCTATCCATGAAATTATTATGAAGGCTTTGGAATGCAATAAAAGGATTTTGACAGTGTTTGCGAAGGATTTACTTATTTCAGAGGATTTGCTTATTTATTCCTTTTCTCCTCCCTCTAAAAAAACCCAGCAAAATACGCTCGTCTACATGGAAAACGGTGGCATTGGGGAGCGAATCGCGTAACTTTCAATCGGCAGTTAAGGAATTAATTATAAACCGTACAAATTATGAAGATAAATGTTAATACAAACCCATAGGGTCACTGATAACTATCAAATTTGTTCTTATTCATTATAAAATACATTGTACAGAACTGATACATTTATAAATATCAGTGTAAATGTGCATTTTATATTTTATTATATCAGAAAGTATTTTGTTTGCTTACTTTGAGTAAATTAATTTTTTAAATAATCTTTTGTTTCCGATTTTTCAATTTGCTCGCGCCCTCGTAGAGTTATCATGCCTCCCAAGGGGGCGCTCCCCACAGTTTCAGAAACGTTGTTCTAGGGAGTTGTTAATATTTAGGCTTTTTCTATGCACTCTAATATTTTGTATAGAAATAAACATGTTATGTTTTTCTCACTTTCGTATTTTAGTTATATACAAATCAAGTATTGATTTTTTTTCACTGGATCATTTTAAATAAGTTTTTAAGTTAATTTAACACAAATTATTCTATGCTTAAATTTTTAATAAACATCAATTTACTGTAAAATTTATTTAATTATTTGATTTTTAAAATATTTAGGTTCAAATATCAATTACAGAGCAAATCGTTTAACACGAAACTGAGGTGACTGAAATATTTTTTTCGTGTTAAAGAATGATGCAAAAAAAGCATACATCCAACAAAATTTGAGAACATTTTATTAATAAGAGATGCAAGTATTTTATAAGAACAATGAGAAAAAAAACATTCACAAGAGCTTAATGAAATTTAATAAAAAATTTCCAATTTTTTTAAAAGACAACATTTTTACTGAGCATTTGAAAAATAATCTGACATGTATTTTTTTGTACATTATCCTTCTTAGCACCAAATTCTCAACAAATTGTTCAATGTCGTTCATTTTGTGATTCATTTAACCATTGGAATGCGCGTTTAACTAAGTGACTGGCTATTCCGAGGAATTTCAAAGCCAATTTCGCCTTCTTTCTACGAAACGTGAAATTACCTCTTTTTTTTATGTCACACACATCTTAAATTTCTCTAGCATGACTGATGTTTACCGTATTTTGTTCATTCCCGGAAGGGAAATCTTTTCGTGTTAAACGATTTACCTTTCGTGTTATGAGAAAAAATGCATGAAAATGCATAGTAGTTTGCCGAGACCGTTGTATTATTTTTTTAACAGATATTTCGGCTTAAGCTTTTGTTACTTTAAGCGAATGTCACTGTATTTTTATTTTTAATGACCATTCAATTTTTTCTGTCCAATACTTTGATTTAAATGACCGTTTTACAAGTGTGGCAATTAATTTTATTTAAACAGCTTAATTGCATTGTAAAAGTATGAAATGCATAAACTCAGCGTTTCTCAAACTATGGGACTCGATATCCCTACGTGAGGTCGCGAGGATATCGAAAAATCAAAAATAAAAGATAATTTTAAAAAATAATTATTAATTTACTGAAAGGAGGCAAACAAAATACATTCTGACATAATGAAAAATAAATATTTACTCTGATACAATATACAAATACTTATAAACATATGAGTACTGCTCAATGTATTTGATAATTAATTATTTACCAATGAAATGAAAATTATGATTGAAAATTGGTTTGCAAAAGTTGAAAATTCGAGAAGCCCTTTGATAAATCCAGTTTTGAGTTACGTATTTCAAAAATCTTAGGATAGGCTCTGAATAGAATTCTGAGTTATATAAAGGCAAAATAATATTATTATAGAAGATTTTTTTTTAAATGAGAATGTTTTCAAAATAGATAAATTCTGTAATCTTTTTTGCCAAAATATGGCTTTTAAATAATTTTTTAATTAAAATTTTATTCTTAAGAAAATTTTGTACGTGTGTTTTAATCTAAGTGACTCTAAATGTTAAAAGATATTCCTTCTGTACGAGTTTTCAAAATCCCGATTCCAAACGTAGTCGGATACCTTAAACTTAAAAAATAGCGGATCAAGCTTTAGTCCATCTCAAATTACAGCTTCCTAGAATCAATTTTAAGTACAAAATCATTCCAACATAATAAAAGCATTTCTAAACGTAAATAATGAAATAACAAATGT
>BMAV01017735.1:100291-117417 GCA_019973955.1 Trichonephila inaurata madagascariensis | reverse complement strand
GCAAATCTGGTGAGCATATCTCAAGTTCGATCTATGTCGTGAAAATTGAACACATATGATACATCGAAAAAGGCTTTAAATTATTTTTATAACAAAAATAAAAATTTAGCATTGTCTTTTTCATACAGTAACTGAAAATATATATCGTCGTTTAATTTAGAAAAGTCTAGCGAAGTAGAGGTCTGGGGCTGTACCACATAAACCATTCACTGCGAGGAAAAACTCAGTTTTAAAATAGAACAAAAAAATTCCCAATTTTATTTGTATCAAATATTTCTACTCAATTTCGTGAGAAAACGATGATTAGATTGTTGTTGAGATTGATAACGCAATTTGCGGAGAGAAAAACATTTGCATTCTAGATATTTTTTGCTTTTTTATAAAAAAAATTTTGCGACACGTGCGCATTTAGAGTTTGTATAAACGTGAACTTCATGAAAAATACACTTTTTGTGACTCGAATATAAAAAAGAAATGACGAATGAAGCATTAATATTGTGGCGAGCTCTTCTGAAATGACGCCAACATATTTGCTTAAATTATACAATTTTTTTTGCATAACAATTATTAAACCTATATATGTGTCTCATATGTGAACATTTTGCAACAAATCATTTTGATGTATGCAGTTACGAATTGCTTTCTTTTTTTTTACTCCACACACAAAGCTGGAGTTTCAAAAAATCTAGCTAAATCAAAAGAACCTTCAGAACATATATTGATCCATAATTAATCTGAAAAAAAAAAACGCAATTGGATCCCAATCTATCATTTAATACAAATGAATTTCATTTAAAATTTGCACAAACTCCTTGTCGATTGAAAAAAAAAATAAAAAAATTTAACTATTTGTGGCCCAAAGCCTATTTTTAGGCATTTATCAAAAAGAATACCAAAATAAATCAAATATAATGCTTAAAATTTTTTTTTTAAAAAAATGTTCCAGCTGTTGTTCATTATTTTATTAACAAAGGCAGGCAATAATTCCTAATAAATTAGGATTAAGAGAACGTTTTTATAAAAAGAATTATTTTATGTGAGGATTATAACGCTAAGTTTGTTAAACGTTATTTTATTTAGTGTAGGTTTAAGTACAGTACCGATGGAAGAAAAAGAATGTATTTAGTTTGATTTTCATAAAAATGTCAAACTTAGAAGTTGTACGAAATTTATAGAAGAGATGGACCTTGTATTATTGAACGTCGGACAGGAAACAAAGATGGCACATTTGAACTGGATCTCTCTTCCTACTCTTCAAAATTCATCACATCAACGTGAAGAATTTGAATTTTAACGTGCGTCAAGGCATCTTTCTGGTGGATCTTCAGAGGCACCAGAGATCGAACCTATATCTCGACAAAGTAAGACATGAGTTCTCCACCATGACCCCTCGACTACCACGACCATGCAATAAGATAGTGTCAATAAATTAAACAGAAATACGGGTATTAAAATTTCTTAAAATGACAGCAAAATTCTTAATTTCCATTAGATATTATGATACTTTTTGAACACTTATAAGCATCATGATAAGCATATGTCCTAGAATGGCGTGTTAAGTAATATCTAAATATATATTATAAATGCGAAAGTTTGTGAGGATGTTTGTCCGTTTTTCACGCAAAAACAACTGAATGGATTTTAATGAAACTTTACAGTAATATAGCTTATACATCAGAATAACACATAGACTATAATTTATAGCATAGGCTATAATTTATAAAGATAGTGTGTGAAGTGTCCAAAATATAACGATATTTGTCAAGTAAGCAGAAAAAGTACTGCCATTTGCAAGCAATTATGACGTGAACTGCAAAAAAGACCACGGCAGCAATATCTATATTTTATTTATGAAGAAAATTTTTTGTTTTGTCCACGCAAGGCGCTGGCTTCTAATTTATTACTGTGCTCAGTGTAATCCCTATTTTTTTATGTCAGAATAAAACGAAGCTTTGAAGGGGGAGGTTGTTTTAAATCTCTCTTTATTTGAATGGCTACTATTGATTTTTTTCATGTGTGAACCATAAGAAATTAATGCTTATATCAAAATAAATACTTTTATCGCTTCTGGTACTTAAAGTAAATAAACTTTGTCTTTCACACTACATAATTTGTTTGTGGTTAATAGTTAATTATAAAGCTATAATAAACGTTAATATAATTATATCGTTAGAAATAATTATAACGTTAATTATATTGCATTTTTTAAGTATAAAAATAATAACTACTGCATTGTATTTTTTGGAGTGAGTGAGAGTGAATATTAACGTCGCACTGTTCAGCTACACGAGGGCTTTTGGCAACGGACCACGTAATTAGAAACCATGGTCAAGTGACGGGGACGACACCTGAGCTGGCTACCCCTTCTCCTAACTACCACACCACACCAACTTAGAAGGAATATTCTACCAATACTTAGCAGGAATATTCTTTGAAATCCACTCTTCCAAGATATATGACAGCACGGGTTCTATGACGAGTATTTTAGCGGGGAAGGCGAATAGTTTTGTAGAAGATATTGCGTTTTCACCTGTCGGCGTGTTTTCATCGGATTGCAAAGATTATTATTTTCGTCCCGAAAAAATAGTTTATGTCAAAATTTAAGTGTCTTATGTTTTTGTATGTTAATGAAGACCTTAGAAAATGATTTGACTATTTATTTTAAGTGAACGGTGTGTATAGTTAATTGTACAGTGGAATATCTTTAATTAATTTATTAGCTCTAACGGATTAAATTTCTCAAAGTGGAGTATTTTTTTATGTATATCTCTTAATTTTCAATGTAGTGATCCAAAAAAAATATTGATTGAAAAAAACTGCAGTAAATCGTAATGCGGTAGATAAAGCATTAACGTGCATCGCGCCCCTACACGGCGGGTCTTACAAAGCTCTAATAAAGCTCGAGCTATATGAAAGTAGCTAGACATTTGCCAACTTGACTCTATCGTTAACATTTCACTATGTTTTTCATTGAATCGCCATTATAATTTAAGAAATGGCGTTGCTTGCGAATATTACAATTTTAACATAAAATAAATACAACGGAAAGTAATATTAATGTATTACACTTTCAGATATACATTATTTACACTATTTTAAGCGTTCATTACACAAAACTTTTAACAATGTGTTACTTTTGCTGAGCAGAGATCAGCTTAGGGAAGTATTTCCAAAAATCGACCCTCAAGAGTTTTAGGGGGTTATAAATTAAAAAAAAAACTTCTTTATCAGATATTAGATCTACCTACTTAAAATTTAACAAAGGTGTTTTTTCTCTCTCTCTTTTTTTCTTTTTTTGTTCAGCTGAGATATGAAAAAAGTTTTTTTTATTTAATTTGCAATCCACGTAAAATTAACTCATTAAAAACTTCTTTATCCTTCAATATGTGTTGTTTAATTTTTCAGTTCACCCGTGCGAAGAACGGGTATACCAAGTAGTATTTATATATATGGATACATAAAGCATTGCTTAACCCTAAATCGCTGGCCTAATTCAGAGACAGCTCTAGAAACCATAATAGGTCCACAGTTTAGTCCAACGACTCTTTTTATATCTACATTTGTTGTGTCTATTGAATTCCAATTTCTTTCTTCTTTGGCATTGTAGGTTTTAAACTTTTTTCCTTGGCATCTTATTTTATTTTATTATGCTATATATATATATATATATATATATGCGCGCGCGTGTGTGTGAAGGATTTAGGGGAGGACAGCACTGCTCTCCACCCTCACACGTGACTGAACGCGCTTTACAGAGAGGTGAACCGCATAGAGAGAGGAACGGACACATTTTAACGAGAAGAGAGAGGATGAGAACTAAAAAGAACTCTTAAGCCACTTGGCAAAGACGCACGTTTAAATATTTAACTTAGTATAGCATTTGTGTAATTGTGTAGTCCTTTTTTCTTTGTTACTGTTAGAATAAATAATTTTTTGTTAGCTCTATAGTATTTACTAATATACGAAATAAACCCAAACATAACATTTGGAGGTTCGTTATAGAACCCATTACGACCTAAATACAACATTTGGGTGTTCTACCTCAAATTCCTAGACAACTTATAACTACTGAAGTAAGCTTAAGCAATGGAATTTCAAATCGAAAGTTTTTTAAAAAAATTACAGAGCATAACTCATTGAACTGCCTCAAGAAAAAAAGACGAATGCGTTGCATCAAATGAGTCAATCAACTGGTGAGTCTATTCCAGCGTGTCTCAAATTGTGGGGTGGGACTACTCTACTAGGGGGGTGCGAGCATATTGAAAAGCCGAAATCAAAAAATCAAAATACATTCTGATATAATAAAAAAAATAAAATATACATTTACATTGATATATTACACTTATAAATATATCAGTGCTACGCAATGTATTTTTTAATAATTTTAACAATACTAAATTAAGAACAAGTTTGGTAATTACCAGTGACCCCAGGGATTGTCATACATAAAATTATATACAAAAATTAACCCTTATCTCTTGATAGCTTGTACGGCTTATAATAAATCTCTTAACTGCCGATTAAAAGATACGAGATTCGCTTCCCAATGCCAACCGTTTTCCACGTAGGCGTAGCTATGTAATGTATTGGGGGAGGGGGGAGGAATAAAGAAGCAAAATTAATCTAAACTAAGTAAATCCTTCGCAAACATTTTCAAGGTCCTTTTATTGCATTTCAAAGCCTTCGGAATAATTTTAGGGATAACAGTGCACATAAAAGATCGTACTTCAGAAAGAAGTATATATACGTCGAGGGAAATTAATGCTTTGGCTGAGCGAGGCGTTTATATACGCCCGTCATATCGTAGTTTTGGTATCAAAGTATAGCAGTGTTTCTCAAACTGTGGGGTGGGTCCCCCTTGGGGGCGTGACAACTCTACGAGGGGATCGCGAGCATAATGTAAAGTCAAAAACAAAAGATTTAAAAAAAAATTATTAATTTACTGAATGTGAACAAACAAAATATAATCTGACATAATAAAAAATAAAATACACATTTAACAGATATATTACACTTATAAATGTAGCATTGCTACACATAAAGTATTTTATAATTAATTTAATAATACTCATTTAAGAACCTGTTTAATAATTACCGCTAACTCCATGGGAGTGTCGTATATAAAATTATATACAAAAATTAGCACTTATCTTTATAATTTGTACGGTTTATAATGAATCCCTTAACTGCCGATTAAAAGTTATGCGATTCGCTTCCCAATACTAACCGTTTTCCACGTAAACGCGCGTATGTGATGTATTGGAAGAGAAAGGAATAAAGAAGCAAATAATCTGAAATAAATAAAAATCCTTCACAAACATTGTCAAAGTCCTTTTACTGCATTCCAAAGCCTTCGGAGTAATTGTATGGATAGCAGTGCAGAGAAATGATCGTGCTTCGGAAAGACGTCTTTATACGTCAAGGGAAATTAACGCTTTGACTGAGCGAGACATTTATATACGCCGGTGGTACTTAAGAGGTTCCGGTCGTATCGTAGTTTAGCGTTGAAGTGCACTATTATTGAATTCAATACGTTGTTATTGTTTGAGGGGGGCATGATGAAAATTTTGATTGAATATTGTGTCGTGAATATTGAAACTTTGAGAAGCACTCTGATCTATTCTAATTCATCTACTTTTGTGAATAATTATATGTATGATGGTCTAAATGTTGTATTTAATTCGTAATGGGTCCTATAACGAAGCTTCAAAAAGCCCAGTTGGTTTATTTCGTTAGCCAGTATATACAAAGAGCTAATAAACAAAACTATCTATTGTAACAGTGACAAGGAAAAGGGACTACACAAATACTTGTGCTAAGTAAATATTTAATTTCGCATCGTTGCGAAGATGCTAAATTTCATCTTTTAGTACTCATCTTTTCAATGTCCGTTCCTGTCACTGTGGGGGTCGCCTCTCTGTGAAGCTTGTTCAATCACGTGTCATGGCGACGACAGTGCTGTCCTTCCACGAGCCCTTCACACACGCACACACACACATATATATAACAAAATGCTAAAGAAATTAATAAAAAATCAACAAGTCTTAAAATTAAAAACACACACAAATCAATCTACACATATTTTTGTAACAACACATTGGATAGCGTCAATTATTGATGATTCGTTCAAATCTCTAGCAACTGATACAAAGGTGGTTCAGAATATTATTTCTCTTTTATCAAGTAACTGGTAGAATTTTTTTTTCGGAAATCTATTGAACATGTTAGATTTATAAACTTTAAAAAGGTAACATACAAAAGATAGGTTCATTAAATTAAATTAAATAATTTGTTCTTTTGATATCATTATAGTAAAAGTTATAGATATTCATGGAAATTAGAAAAAAATTGTAAAGTATAAGGATAGCTATTAGAATTTAACATGAGATTTGATTTATTTATTTTGTGATTAGAGCAATGTACATAATTTTTGTACATTGCTCTAATCACATTGATGAACAAAAAACATCTTTTTGCATGCAACAAGAAAAAAAAAAGCTAACTAATTATATTTAGGATAATGTTTAGGATGATACAATTGATATTAAAGTACTTCCAATGCCAATAGTTTTATTGTAATTAGGGCTTTCTCAAAAGTTGTTACAAAAGTACAAATTTTATGAACTAAGTTAACATATATATGCTATTGTAGTGTTATATATACACGTGTCTCATGATTTCCTTCTGTATTTTGCTTCAGGAATGTCTCGCCGTAACGTCCTACAATAATCGGATAGCATACGTGGGTTCCAATAGCCCTGATATCGTTGTTCTATTGTAGAAATGTCCTGGTGCAGCATTTCTCAAACTGTGGGGCGCGCCCCCCTAGGGAGGCGTGATAACTCTACAAGGGGGAGGGGCGTGAGGATATTAAAAAGTCGAAAGCAAAAGATTATTTTTAAAAAAATTCTTAATTTGCTGAAAGTAAACAAACAAAATACATTATGGCATAATAAAAAATAAAATACACATTTATACTAATATAATACAATTATAAATATATCAGTACTTCAGAATGTATTTTATAAGTGGTTGAACAATATTAAGTTAAGAACAAGTTTAATAATTACCTGTGACTGCATGGGCTTGTGTGTGTGTGTGTCATATATACAATTATATGCAAAAATTAAAACTTATCTTGGTAATTTGTACTGCTTATAATTAATCTCTTAACTGCCGAGATTAAAAGTTATACGATTCACTCTCCAATGCTACTGTTTTTTTCATGTAGGTGCTCATATGAGATGTATTGGAGGAGTGGGGGGATAAAAGAGGAATAAAGAAGCAAATCCTCTGAATACGTAAAACCTTCACAAACACTGTCAAGTTAATTTTATTGCATTACAAAGCTTTCGGAATAATTCTATGGATAGAAGTTCACAGAAAAGATCGTACTTCGGAAAGACGTATGTATACGTCCGGACCAATTAATACAATGACTGACCAAGATGTTTATATACGTCGATGGGACTTAAGAGGTTAAAGTCGCATTGTAGATTTAGCATCAAAGCATAGTATTACTGAATTCAATACATTGTTATTGTATGGAGAAAAGGGGGCGCGACGGAAATTATGACTGTAAATTGGGTAGCAAGAATCGAAAGTTTGAGAAGCACTGTGCTGGTGACATATTTCACCATGCTCATCTCTGATGGTGCCATATTTTTTAGGAAAAGATTCTAATTGATGGTGCAGGAAGGATATTGTTACGAATTTTGTGTAAAATAGTGTAAATAATTTGTATTTGGATGTGTAATGCCTTATCTTATTCTACATCTGCCAGATCTTTCGTTGTCTTACAAATTATTCCTTGTTTGAAATGCTCCATCCATTCGTAGATCTTGCTTCGCTGTAAACAGCTGTCACCATACTTGGCTTGCATGCGACGAATAATTTCCGCAGGAATCACACCTTCCGAAAACAAAAAGCGAATCACTGTTTTCCTTCTTTTCTTGGTGCAGATCGACAATGGAGTTGCGATGTTAAACGGTCTACTACAGAGGTCGCTAAAGTGGTGGTCCGTGGACCACTAATGATCGGCGAGAAAATTTTGCTGGTTCCCAGAAAAATGTGGAATATACTTACTCATCACGCTATGATTTAAGATGCATTAAAAGTTATACAAACAACGTTTCATAGAATAACACCATGGGAAATAAGTCGTACTGCTGTAGCTGCATTGTTTTAGCTGCATGTTTTGTCTTGTCTCGTTTCGCACTCCTCTAATGTTTCACTTTCCTGTATGTCACATAAGTATATCAGTTGAAGCATTTAAAGGTGGGCTTAGGGATGTATTGAGTTCAATATAAAGCATATTCAATACATTAGTTGGGTTATTAAGGAAGTTTTTATGTGTGTTTTCTTCTGCACATCGGTGTATTTTAAGACAGGTATGATTGTTGTTTTACAAATGTTCGTTGTCAAATGCTGGTTCGTGTTTTAACTAAAACGTTGCGACTTTTGGACTGTAAATTGGTTTATTTCGAGACGGTGCTATTCGCACGCTGTTCCAAGATGGAAGCCAGTGCAACAACTGAAGCGGAGGGTTACATCAAAACATTGACGGAGGTGCTCAGTTGGTGGATGGCATTCGCGACAAAAAATAGATACAATTACGGACTGAATATCCTTCCCCCGTTGAATTACATTCAATCAAAATACAGAATCACATAAATAAAAAAAAGAAAAAAAAAGAATATATAAAACATGATAAACAAATAATACTTTACATAAATCAAGGAAGAAACATTTTCACAAATTACACATTAATTGTACAAGGGCAGAACACACACTTTCCCAATGCTACGTTTCATATTGCCCTTATTAGTTTTTATTTCCACTACGCAAACCTTCCCATCGGTACCAAGAAATAGCTTTGTAATGCGAACTAAGCTCCATTTATTTACAGGAAGGTTATCATCCTTTATTAGGATCATTGTATTTATTTTCACGTTATCTTTGTGAAATTGTCATTTGTTTCGTTGCTGTAAATTTTTTTAAATAATCGCGAGACCATTTTGTCCAAATATCTTGAAATATTTTTGTTAATTGTTGCCACCTAGAAAGTGTGTTTTCTGACTTGTCTA
Organism: Trichonephila inaurata madagascariensis; assembly: GCA_019973955.1. NCBI lineage: Eukaryota > Metazoa > Arthropoda > Arachnida > Araneae > Nephilidae > Trichonephila > Trichonephila inaurata. The sequence goes on along the minus strand of BMAV01017735.1, from coordinate 108,331 downwards.
ACAAATAAGGTTCAGAAATGGAAGTGATGGGTTGTCCAATCAAGAAATGGCCTGGAATAAGCACTTCCAAGTCGTCAATATCTTCTTACAAAGGAGTGATTGATCTAGAATTCAGAATTCCTTCAATCTGTGTTATTATGGTTAAGAATTCTTCCAAAATCATCTTTAGGTTTCCCACAGCTCTTTTTAAATAAAATTTGAATGATTTAACTCCTGCTTCCCAAAGTCCGCCAAATTTATAGCTCTAGGTGGTATGAAATTCCAAGAAATCCCTTCAAAAGAAAGATAATAAGAAAGTTTTTCATCGGGAATTTTTAGGAGATTGTGTAATCTTTTTAATTCTCGATTAGCTCCAACAAAGTTTTTGGCATTATCTGATGATATAGTAGCACATTTCCCGCGTCTAGCCACAAAACGCTTCAATGTAGCAAGGAAGGCGTCTGTGGTCAAATCCGCGAGACAATTTCGAGATGGATGGCCTTTGAGGATGAGCAAACAAAAATGGCTACATATATCTTTTGGCAAGTGCCCCTTCTCTGGTGTTTATACCTTATGAAAAAGGGTCCACAATAATCAATTCCTGCATGCAGGAAAGAAAAACTAGGGTTTACTTTCTCTCGAGGTAAAGATCCCATAAGTTGGTTTGCTACAATAGGTTTATTTTTGAAACAAACTACTTCATGCATAATTTTCCTCGCTATTGATCTGCCAAGAAGACTCCAAAATCTTTGTCTCGTACAATAAAGCAAAGCTTGAGGACCTAAATGAAAATTTCTATTGTGTATATTTATTACCTAATTTGGTGAGAAGATGATCCGCTGGAAGTATAGCTGGATGTTTCTGAAAATAAGTTAAATCCGAGTTTTGCAAACGTCCTCCAACCCTCAAAATTTGATTGCCATCTAGGAATGGATTTAAAGAGAAAAAGTTTACCTTTTTTTGAATTACAACCACCCTTAGCTAGAAACTCGATTGCTTCTTGAAAGGCAGATGCTTGAAGATTTTCAATGAGGCATAATTCTGCTGCATTCACTTCACTATAATCTAATTGACCAGACCTTTTTACACTAGGATTTTTAGAGTTGTGGAGGAACCTGAAAATATAACTCAAAGTATGAAACAATTTAGTATAGTTATTAGAACGTTTTGAAAGATAATCTATAAGAGAGAATTTACAAGAAGTTAAAAGGACATCTGCAGGTTTGTGAGTTCCTTTAAGTAGTCACTGTCAGAAGTTATCCTTTCAAAGTCAACTGGGTTTACTTCAAGTTCTTCCTTTAAAAAGTCTGGGCCATACCACCAAAGTTGTTTTGAAGAGATATCCGAAGCATTCAATCCACGTGAAATTAGATCAGCCAGGTTTTCATTAGATGATACATGATTCCATTGACAGTTCTTGGTTAGTCTCTGTATTATTTTGATTCTATAGCAGATGAACGCCTTAAGGTATCCGACTACGTTTGGAACCTTGATTTTGCAAAAGCGCATGAATGGATAATTTTCATGATATTTATTGTCACTTAGATTAGAATACATGTATACAATTGTTTTAAGGAATTTTGACAAAAAAAATTATTTAAATACAATATTTGGCAAAAAATTAACTTAGAATAATTTTTTTTCAAAATGTTCTCCTTTTGAGAAAAATGTTTCTATTATAACAATATTTTATAATATATTATCTAGTTGAGCCTCTGTAGAGACCTCTCTACAGAGGCTCAACTAGAATTTTTGAAATATATAGCTTAGAAGTGGGTTTATCCATATTTTACGACAACAGAGGGGAGCAATTTTAAGAAAAAAACGCCGATTATATTATTTCAATTGGTTGTAACTGAAAATAATGTGAATTTTGCAAAACTCCTAGTTGAGCCTCTGTAAAAAGTCTAAGCTATATACCGGCAAAATATTATTACAATAGAATTATTTTTCACAAAAGGAATTGAAAAAAGATTATTCTACGTTAATTTGTTGCTAAAATATTGTACTTAAATAATTTTTTTTTGCCAAAATATCCTTATAACAATTTTATACATGTAGTCTAATCTAAGTGACACTAAATATCATGAAAAATATCCATTTATGCGTTTTTTTAAAATCACGGTTCCGAACGTAGTCGGATAACTTAAGCTGCTCAGGGGATCGTTGAATCCAGGCTAACACAATGTTAGAGTCAGTCCATAACATTATTTGCCGTATAGGTAGCGTCAGGGAATGTAAAACCTTTTCCAGGAGCTGTGACAATAACACACAAGCCCATAATTCCAAACGAGGGATAGTGATTGGTTTCACCAGTGCAACACGGAATTTGCTGCACAAGAGTCTTGTAGATACATCCTCTTCTGAGATCGATTGAGCATATAGTACAGCACGATATGCTGCTGTTGAGGCGTCGGCAAATCCATGGATGTTAATTCTGCCTTTTCCTATTACGAGTTGAGGGACATGGATATTCTGAATAACTAGAAGGGTAGACACGATGTCGCTCCCTTCTTTAGCTACTGGATTGGAGAGAGGTTCATCCCATTCTAATTTGAGAACCCAAAGTTTCAGTGATATTAATTTGGCCTTAGTTAGAATTGGCCCCAAGAATCCAAGGGGGTCAAATAAACGTGCAATAATGGATAAAACTTTTCTTTTTTTATGCGATTCATGGCAGTTTACAGCGTTCTTAAAAGAGAAATAATCAAATTGTGGACTCCAAATGATTCCTAGAGTTTTAATTGTTTGGTCAGATGATTGGCAATGGAAATCCCAATATTGCTCTTCTTTAGGTATTGAATTCAGTATTTCTGGAGTATTGCTACACCACTTATGTAGGCTCATACACGCTTTTTTAAATATATAAACCAATTAATTATATTTGTAGTTTTTGAAACTCTTGAAAGTCTGAACTACCTGTTAAAATATCATCCATATAAATGTCTCTGATTGTAACTGCTGCAGCCAAAGGATAATTTTCTCCTTCGTCCCTAGCTAATTGCTGAATGGTTCGGGTAGCTAGATAAGGTGCACAAGTAGTCCCATAAGTTACAGTGTTGAGTTTGTATGTTTGTACAGGACCATCAACACTGTCTTTCCATAAAATCATCTGCAAATTTCGATGATCGGGATTAATTAAAATTTGTCTAAACATTTTTGAAATATCCGTTGTAAAGACAAATGTGTGCTGCCTAAATCTCAAAAGAATTGAAAATAAATCTTGCTGCAAAATCTCTCTTTTATATAAAATGTCATTCAAAGAAAGACATGATGTTGTTTTCGAAGAGGCATTAAAACTACTCTAAGCTTGGTAGTTTTACTATCGGGGCGAAATACTCCATGATGTGGTAGAAAATAAGAAATATTTGTTTCAAGGGGTTCAGCTACTAGTTGCATGTGGTTTAAATCAATATATTCCTGTAAGAACGATTTATAAAGGGTTTGTAATTCATAATGTTTCGAGAGTTTTTTCCAAAGTTGATTCAAACGTATTTCAGCCATGAACCTTGAATTACCTAACCAGTATGGATTTTTTAAAGGGTAATTGTACAACATATCGTCCTTCTTCAGTGCGATAATGAGTGTTTTGATATTGGGTTTCACAAATTTCTCTTCTTCTAAACTATGTTCTATTGAGGATTCATCTACCCTTTCAATTTCCCAAAATGTTTGCAATTGTTGATTAAGATTATCTGAATTTATTTCCGCATTAATAGCTAAGCCACAATATGATTTTTCCTCAAATTTATCAAAGCTCCCTACAACAATGTATCCGAAAACAGTCTCTTGAAACAGCCATTTTCCGCATGGCGATCGAAATTTATTAGGTCTTAATAATTCAAAAAAGAGCTCGCAGCCAACAAGCATATCTATTTCTCCTGGTATACCAAAATCTTTATCCGCGAGATCAATGTTCGAAGGAATGTTTACTTTAGTTGCATCCATGACATGGATAGATGTCGTAGTAATAAACGGGACGATTAATAGTTCTAATGCTGTTGAAAAGTCTCCATTTTTTTATTTGAATCACTATATTTACTTTTTGTTTAACTCTAAGAGTAATTTCCCCTAATCCCGAAATAAATGTGTTTATTTTTTATTTTTTCAGCTGGAGTTTATTAGCCAACCCTTGTCGAATGAAGGAGAGATGAGATTCTAAGATCGCTTTACAGGGGAAAAGCTGACCATCTGCCCCCCTGAGGTAAACCATTTCGGTCGGGAGTAAAATGCTTTTCTTTTCTCCCACAGAGTTCGAAAACGTGTAAGTGTTCTAGGGGTGTTGACCCTTGCATATCCGGTGGGGGTTCTAGTTCGTTAGCTAATGTTGTGGGTAAGGGTGAAGGAATCGCTTCAAATATATGTAACAATGTATGATGACCTTTCTTGCAAACGGAGCACGAGTTTTTCAATTTACATTCCTTAATTCTATGATGTTCTTTTAAGCAATTGATGCACAAATTAAGATGTTTTATTTGATTAAATCTATCCGATACTTTCATATTTTGAAAAGCACTGCACTTATAAATCAAATGAGGCAGTTTATAGATTGCACAATAATTTGAGGAATCATTCGTATTAACCCGCGGTCACTCGCACCTGTTTTTGCTGCTGTCGTTATTCGCGGGGTGTAGAGAACACCCCAAACTTTTAACACGTGTATTTAATTATGAAAATAAAATTCAGTCATTATGATACATATTTATAAAGTACCGGATATTTTTTGTATTATACAAATAAAATTATTAAATTTATTGCATACAAATGAGACTAGCATTAATTTAAACTAAACATACAAAATTTTCATTTTAAAACACATAATTTTATATTTTTTCATAAACCAGTAAAACGTATTAACTAGTAATAAATATACTTTATAATTAAGGAGATAAGGATAGTAGAAAGTAGAAAAATAATATTTTAATCATTTTCAAAACATTCAGAGCAGACTGCATACAAATGCTCAACTTCTCGCGGAAGTTCTCAGCCCCCCAGATGAACTTTTGAAGGCCATTACATTCCAATCCTTCCAGAAAGAGGGATTGCATCAGGCCTGAAGGTTCAATGACCTAAAATAGGCAGCTACAGAAAAAATCGTGGTTCTGCGCATTCTTTTTAGAATCCTGGGAGGATTTTCTTGTTGCTGGGGTGTACAGAACACCCCGCGCGAGTGATCGCGAGTTAAGAAAGATTTTGCTTTTATTGAAGGTTATTTGTTTTTGTTTATGAATAATAGGAACAGAACGATTAATACTATCAATAGTTTGGCTTCTTTTTTCTAAAAACATCATAAATATCTAATTCAGGAATTTGATTTGAATCAATAGATTGTTCGAATTGTTTACGAGTTTCTCGATTTATTTTTTTCAGAAAGATATTAAGCAATAAAAGATCCGATAAATTATTACGTTCAAAACCTAAGAGTTTTAAAGCTCTGAAATTCTTGTTTAGAATATTTGTCATGGATCTAATATCTCGAGCTGATTCACTTGTTAACTTTTCTATTTCTAATATAGCATTAATATGAGTCTCAGTAAGGAGACGCTTATTTTCAAATCTAGTTTTTAATTCTGTGATGAGCGATTCAAAGGAATCATCAACTGCTTCAAGTAGTTTGGCATCACCTTGTAATGACGCTTTCAAATAATAAAGTTTTTGTGACTCGTTCACACAAGTCATTGTTATTAGTTATAATGTTATCAAATTGTGATTTAAAGCTAGGCCATTCGTCGTATCTACCTCTAAATACCAGTAAAGGTATTTCCGGCAGTTTTATTTCTAATTTTAGTTTAGAATTAGCTTGAGATATTGCATTTTCATGATTATGAACAGAACTAACAGAAGATTTAGCAATTAAAAAATTGAGAATAACTCTAATTCTTACCTCCAGCTCCTCCAGTCTGTCCTCCATACTTTGTATGTCAGCTTCTATGACTTCCAGTTCAGATTATAATATCCTTGATATTATAGTACTGATCCTTTAATTCATCAATCTTTCTGTTCATTTCTTGGACACGTTTCAGTTTAATATTAAGTTTTGTAGGAATATAATTCCTTGATTCTTCTACGAATTCTTCTTCCTTGATCTTAGTTATGATGCCTTTGATTGCACGCTTCAAATTATTAAGTTTATCCATTTTTTTTTCTCCGGTTAGACGCTCCAAAAATATAATGTTGTTTTACAAATGTTCGTTGTCAAATGCTGGTTCATGTTTTAACTAAAACGTTGCGACTTTTGGATGTAAATTGGTTTGTTTCAAAATGGTGCTATTCGCATGCTGTTCCAAGATGGAAGCTACTACAACAACTGAAGCGGAGGGTTACATCAAAACATTGACGGAGGTTCTTAGTCAGAGAATGGCATTCGCGACAAAAAATAGATACAATTACGGACTGAACAATGATCTTAAATCTTAACCATGAACATATTTTCTTTTATTTGATATTTATTGGGATAAAATTAGTTTGACATTTCTAAATTTTTTTCTCCTTTTTGTTATTTTAGATTGAAATAAATTAAACTCACAATGAGTGAAAAAAACAACAAAAGATTATTCTGCATTTCTTTAGTAATTAAAAAAGTATTGAGAACGTTAGTAGTAACATTAATAGTACTTCAGCTAACCGTGAACTGATCGATAAATCAGACTTTCCACAGTCTTCATCAGGCACCATTAGGAAAAACGTTGCAGCGGGAGGTGAAGATATGAAAAAATCCAAAATGTCAAGAAAATATCATCCCTATTGCGACATAGCCATCCTGTGATGACCATGTCGTTCCGGTTCCGCGTAAGCTAGAGGTGTGGGATTATCAAAATGATGAGACATAGTAGTTCTTAATACAACTTTTATTAAGAATAACTTATATTACTTAAATTCTAATTTGACAATTTTAATTAAAGTGAGAGTTAACACCCAATTAAACCTTGTATTTAAGTCAGATCACGCAACTAGATCCTTTATCTCAATTATAATTAATAATCCGATTCATCTAATTACTTATATCAAATATTACCTTTTGCAGATCTCCTTCCTTCACCTATAGAGAGATATTTATAATTCTCTTTATATACGACTTCTATTCTTTCTAAAGCTATCGGACTGCTAACTCTTGATCTGCAAGATTCCACACTAAGCTATCTCTAAACTTGCCGCTCTATTGATCAGAATGATTCCACACTAAACTATCTCTAAGCTTGCCGCGCTATATCTTATCATCAAAACTTCTATCCTTTTAAAGTATATCTCATTTACATATTTGATCCGTTTCTCTTCTTGGTATTGGGTTGGAAAGGTTTTGCCATTAATCGTGGCCGTCAAAGAACATAGGAGTTATGTTAGCAGAAAGACGCGAGAGACGTCACACTATTACTTAAAATTTGGATTCATTAAAGAGTGGTCCACGAGATTTAAATTATAAATTTACTGGTCCGTGAGGTCAAAAGGTTGGGCAATCACTGGTTTACTTTACCCCAACGATTACGAGGGAAGTGTTGCCGATTACCCCTCATTCTGCATTGGATACTAGAGCTGTTGTCAAAACTTAGAAAAAGAAATTACAAAAGTCCCTTTACTTTTTGACTTGCCCTCGTGTTTCAGGAAAAGTATATAAAATGAAAAATGTTTACAAATAATATTCGTAAACAGTTCAAAATTTCTAATTAACTTTGAAATTGAAACTCCGATAATCTCATTAACAAAAAAGATACAAGTCCAATCACACACACACACACACTGTTGACTTGTTCTACGGCGATATGTTTTGATCAACTGTACAACAGAATGATCACAGAAGTCTACAATTTATAGTAACTCTGCAATACAATATGGATATGGTTTAAAGAAGAATTGTTGCTATGTCGCAGGGAAATGACGAAATTAGGAATTTCATCAAATCCTTAAAAGATATGAGCAATCGACGGGAGATGTTAAAATAACGTCTCTTCAAGGTCATTTTCCTGATGAAAGTAAGTGATTTCATCAAATCCCTGAACTGTTTCAGTGAAATGAACTAGTTAAGATTTGCATTGACAAAATGCTGTCCGCGGGGGGGGGGGAAGG
>BMAV01017735.1:67986-100191 GCA_019973955.1 Trichonephila inaurata madagascariensis | reverse complement strand
CGAGTCCTTGTACTTCCTAACCATACAGTTAAAATCATCGATCCCTAAATATCAACCCCATATCCTTAAAAAAATGGCACCATAGGATTAACATAGGGATTGATGGTTTAGTGTGTCAGAAACCGAGAGGAAAGACGTTACACGTAAAAAAAAATACCAGCCTAATTTTCTAATTATTTGTTAATTAGTTTCGAATAAATAATTTGTATTTCATTGATTATTGTTGTGTATTACTTACTCCTACGTTTAAAAATGCAACGTATTTGTTAAGAAGGGTTGGAAAGCTAAAATCTTATTTTTTGACAATTTGAGATTTTTACATTTTCAAATTTATAGATTTCAACCTTTTTAAAAATACCTTACTTTAACCTCTGGGGTAATTAGAGGCCCTTAAAACCTGTTTTTAAATAATCGTTGAAACTAGGCCACGCCCAATTGAATGGCGAAAAATGTAAACAAAGTACTTTCTTTTTGCTTAAAAGTTGAACGTCTGATATAAACCAAAACATGTATATTTTATTGTAAATTGAGTCTTTTATTTTTTCATTTCCCAGCCGATTAGAAGTCTCACTGTATACATTAAAATCAATTTATCTCAAAATGTAAATTTTGATGTTCGATGTACCTTTTCTGAGAAACTACGGTTCACAGGTATGTACATTTCTTATGATATATTTATTGTGATGGCTAATATATACTCAAATGAGGTTTTTGTAAGAAACTCAAAAATTGATTTTTTACAAATTTTTTATGTGAAAGATAGGTCGAATTTCACTGTTTGATAAAATATTTTATAAATTATGAAAAAATTCAAAATTAACTAAAAGCTCATTTTTGTTTAATGAGAAAGGTGTACTTTAATTGTATGAAAAAAAAATTCAAACGTGTACATACAGCAGATTTTGAGAAAAGATACATCGAAAACAGCCAATTTAACATTGTCGTTGTATCTAGAGAGAAAGGTTTCCTACCCCCCCCCCCAAATAAACACTTTTAAATTGACAATATTATTTCATAATTTCATTAAAACACATCAGGGACGTTCAAATCCCTTACTTTTATCAGGGAAATAACCTTGAAGAGACGTTATTTTAACATCTCCCGTCAATCGATCCCTTTAGGGATTTGAACAAATTCATAATTCCATCGTTTTCCTGCGACAACTACATCATAGCTAAAAATTCAGTTCCGACTTCATTTAATGCTCAGAAGTACAATCAAAGTACAGAGTGAATACAAATGATGGACCCGATTTAAAAAAAATCATATCGTGGAAACAACTGCACATATTACAATTAGTGATACATGAATGTATAGAGAAATATACTAAGTATTTTTTATTTCTATGACAAATGTTCGATGCGGGATCCTCTTGTTTCACAGCATACATCCAATCTACAATATAGTTCGTTCCATATAGTTTGTAGCATCACTCTATCAATGGTTAATAATGCTACACAAATACTTATTTGTCTTCCTCTCTTACTTATTGCGTGAATTTCAAATGATGCGGCTTGAAACTTAATTTGCATCATGAAATTTTCCACGCCATTGTCTGGGGTATTTCAAGTTCACAGGTGGCAATTTTCGTAGACTTCTGCGGACTTCAAATGAAACTCTGCCCCACCCTCTCCATTGCTTCTTCCGAGTCGCTTGACCGACCGCACATTTTCTTACTCAAGGAATCTGTTTCCTTAAATTGATGAGATTGTCACAAATTGCTCTTTTTGGTTGGTGCTTCTTTTCCGTAGCGATTTCTAAATGCACGTTGCTGAGATGGAATTAACTGAAAAAAACCGTGCATACTCTTACACACAAAAAGTATTCTCTCTCATTGTCGCCATGTTTGGATTTCAATCACAGTGATCTTGAATGTGGTGTTGAGCATTGGTGAAAAAAGCGGTATATTTCTCTGTACATTCATATATTACTTATTGTAATATATGTAGTTGTTTCGAAAATATGATTTTTTAACATCGGGCCCATCAATTGTACTTACCCTGTGTTATAATTTCTGAATTCTTTTCAAGATTTCTAATTTGCTTCTTTAAAAAAGAATCAAAGGAGCTAATCTGAAGGAAATATTTATCATTAAATCCTTGCATGTTCTTTGAATTTTAATTAGCGTATTTATAATTTCTTATACTCATTTTTCCTTTATGCGAATTAAGACATTTATTTAAACATGTTTTTTTAAAAAAAATAAAACCTTGATTGAATACCGAAAAAGGAAATATTTTCAATAAAATATATCTAACGATGTTGAGAAAGCAGTTCAGCAATCGATTAAAATGTCAAAATGTTCTTAAATGAACTAAATTATTACATTAAGATGTTGTTTAAAATTTTCAATCGGTTGTTTTTAATAACTTTAAAATAAATCCAAAGCAGCTGAAACGTATATTGTCGATTATTTGAAAAATATATACATAAATTGACTTAACATGCACATGATTATTAATAATTTTCATTAAATTCATTCCGGTGCATTTTCTAATTGCAAAGTTATTTCTGTTCGAATATGACAAGTATTACAGCTAAATTAAACTAAATTTTATCCATCAATAAAAATATACATACTTCTGATAACGAAAACGACATGTGTATAACACGTCACTTTTAAGAGTTCTACTAAATTGTAAACATTAAAAATGTTCTATGAAATTTATTCACGTAGTACTTCAAGAGAATTATTTATCTTAAGCTTATTGTGTAAAAGTCCATGTTTTTTTGTTATTCAGTACCATGTGTTTTTTATTTATTCGATAATAGATTCTCGAATTTTAATGACAGTTAAAACAGGTGCACTTACTGTTTCATGAAAGCACACTTCAATCAAGCGTTTTAATGCTCGTGTTTTGCTCCTTTGTCTACTTTTCCCTACGTTTTTTATTATTATAATTTTTTTATTATTTTTCCATCCTTTTCCTCCCCTTTATCCCCGAAAAAAGTATTCACTGCGATGGCCAATTAATTTCCTTTAGAAAATTGCGGAGTGTTTTCATACGCCAAATAAATTAAGTTTGTTGAAGCGTTATACAGTAGGAAAGGGAATTATTAAAACATATGTGTGAGTTTTACGTTAAAAACTTCACTCTAATTAAAATTGAAGTAAGCAAGCTGTAAGATATTGGAATGGAATATTTTATTGAGGATAACAGATTTATTTATTGAGGAAAGAAAGTATTTGCTAAGGAAAAGAATAAATAATGAACTAATAAAGAATTGTTACACTAAAAATGAGACTTCCTGAACCTGAACCAACCTTGATACCTAAAACCAACCCTGAATTTACCATTTTTAGTTGAATCTTTGCCATCCAGAGCTTTATATGCTTAAAATTATACAAAATATTTCTCTCTTTTGACATTTCTAGAATATCTGTTAAGCTAATTGGATGAAATTTGGAACATCGAGAACACAATGAAAATCACTTAACACGAAACTGAGGGACCTGAAATATTTTTTCGTGTTAAAGGATATTGCAAAAATATATAAAATTTAGTTTATTAGGGTACATTTTATTTACATAGATACGTATATATACATGTAAGGATAATTAAATTAGTTTTAAAATTAAATTCCCTATACCTCAATTAACTTTTATTTTCCATTACATTTTCAAGTAGTAAATTAAACACCCGATTATTTCTTCGAAACATATGGTCCAACCACTAATCACTTCTCATCCCAGATAATAATATTTAATAGCCCTGTATGTGTCAGTATTAACTTTCAAGTACAACTTATAAAATAAGAGAAGCTTCACACATCTGGGATTAAGTGGTAAAAATACTTAGATTTCAATTTGACCTCGTTTTTCTCTCAGAGACAGAATTTGTAGATGGTTCGATGAATAAAGAACGTTTTTAATAATAAGCTTGGTTTTCACTTAAAACATGCCATGCATGGATAATATTTAATAAAAATCAATTGAAAGACAAAAACAATCGCAAGAACTTAAAGAAATTTCATTAAAAAAATTTCAAGTATTTTGGAAAAAAAAAAAACATTTATTGAGTTCTTGGAAAATAATCTCAAATTTTTCTTTACATTGTCTTTTTTTAGCAACAAGTTGTAACATTTTGTTATTTATTTCATTATTGGAATGGGCGTCTAAATAACTACACAGGCTTTTCATGACGTTCGTCATTTCGGAAGACGTAGGAACAGGAGCTGCATTATTCATTTCATTTTCTTCGTCAGAATCTGCATCAATGATATTATTTTTATCATTGAACTAACTCCAAAATATCTTTAAGTACCTTAATTGGTACTATACACACATTATTAGCATCTACTGCAACAAATTCTTCGGATTATACGGTGGGGCAGTCCAATCCGGCATGAGTTTTGCGCATTTTGTTGATTCCCAGAAAAGAAATCTTTTCGTGTTACGTGATTTTCGTTTCGTGTTAAGAGAAAAACTGCATAAAAAATAGTTTGTCGGGATCATTGTATTATTTCTTGTTAACCGATATTTCATCTTAAGCTTTTTCGTGTTAAACGTATTTCACTGCATTTAGGTCATAATCTATTTATTGCTATGAAGATAGTATTCTTTAATCTAAAAATTGTTTTCATAGTTTAATTAATTATATAACTGTTACTGAGATGACTAAATAATCATTGGAAATCTAAAATATTTTCGAATTGTTATCCGAATTCATTAAACTTATTGAACATAAAAAATATTGTAGCGAAAACAATAGTTCACTTCGGTTGCCATGGACATGGACTAACGCGCCTGGTTGCGAGCGACTTGCCAAAAATAACTTCTTTTGTTTTCCTTGTATTAACTTTACTTTTTTATGTCAGGCGCTTACATATTTTTTCAATTAATTGTAGTTCTTTCTTTCTCTCATGCTTTTATTTTTATTGTATTTGTATTTATAAAAGTTAACTGTAATTATAATTATGGAAAGTTCTGGAACATTCGATGGCAATATATAAGGAAAGGAAATATTCAGTTTGTAGAATAAAGTTTTGAGTTGTGTCTAGCAAGAGTTGTAGTCATTTTATTTGAGTACCGAATTACCAAATTAATTTAATCTAGGCGACAATATTAATCTCTCAGATATATCATTTAAACAAATTCTTTGGAAAAAATGATGTATCCTATTTTTGATTAATTTATTTCGAGAACAACGAATAATAATTTTTTTTATTTTTCCTCATTTATAATACAAAATCCTAAATATATTATATTCAACCAGTAAAATGACGCAAACTTATTCGTTAATTAAATTCTTTTTTAAAAAACGTTCCTGTGAACTAACCTTTTTTGTATTTTTACAGATTTAAATGTCTTTATAGAGAGGGACAAATAAAAAGAAGAAATGCTTAAACTGTTTACGTTCCTGAACAGAAAACTTTTCTTTAAAGTGTTTGCTTCAAATTAACACATTCCTTAGAGCTCTCTTAAACATCAGGCATGAAAGTTTTACTCAAAAAACCATTAAATGTTCCCCCTACTGAATTATTTAACTTGTATGAACAAAAGGTAATACATAGAGAAGAAAGGGACTATAGTTGAGATTTTAATTTTTATGTTGGAGAAACAAGATTAAAAAAACATCTCCTTATTTCGAGAATAAAGAGAAAGTTTTCATAAATTTAAAATTCTGTCCTTAGCAAAATATCAAAAGAGAAACATCTTTTGGGATTATTCCTGTAAGACAGAGGCATAGAAATTTCGTTTCACGAATATACACTAGTGTTATTTTTATACACTCGAATATACACTCGTGAACATTATTTTCTTTTGATACAAATCTTATTATATGCCTAAATATGTCACTTTACAGTGAGGCTTAAAAGTGTGACAATAATTCGAAATTCTCCTTGCATCAATTATGAGCGAAAATTATGTAATAAAAATGGCGTTGATTTAAATATTATTTTGGCTAAAGCAATTTTAATAAATATTATCTTATAAAAATTCCGTTCAAAAAGAAACTGAAAAAGCAATAAGCTAAGCAAGAATTATTCGGTCAATCTCGTTGTATAAGTAGATGTGACTTTGGCGACAGATTCTGAAACCATTCTGTTCCCCCTGTGACGGAACCTATTCGAGCCCTTTTTCTAATCCTCATGGGGGAAAATAGTTCTTTAGATGTTGTTTGACTTTAAAACCACCTCCCGTAGAGAGAACTTGATTGTAAGCTAATTTGGGTACTATGTAGTATGATCCAAAAGTTCGGGGACAATTTGTAGAAAACCTTACCCTGAATAGTTCATTGCACTGAAGCATATCCACCTTCAAAGTAGCCGCCTTGGGCGACGAAATATTTCAGCCAGCGTTCGTATAACTTCTGGACACACACCTGGATGCCATTTTTCTCAACCACTCGTAAGACCTCCTGCGATGCTATTTTTTTATCTCATTTGATGATACAAAACTGCATCTCTGTAAATAATTTTTCATTAAGGCTGTCTTTTGTTAATGTTAAAGAATAGAAATCCAATTCACACAGAATACATATTTTCAGATATAAACGTTGTAACGTTTCCCGCCTCACAGCTGTGAATCGACTTCTTTGTGGAAATAAGTGCAAAGACACCTGTGCAGCTTTGAATTATTGCGTAGTACCAATAACCCGTCGACCTTTGATATCCCGCAGGGCCCTTTTCCTGCTACTAGCAGAATGTAATGAGATGCTAAAAAGAGGCACCGACCCCTGATCCCCGAAGCAGAGAGGGGGAAGAGAAGCTTTAAACCTTCGAAGGGAGTGAACGCAGGAAAGGGAACTCTCCTCTCACAAACCATTGTTTTGAACTCTAATAATCTTTTAATAAGTTTAATAAATTCAATGTATAATCTGTAACTAATAGCTGTGAAGCAAATAAACTAAATACTTACATTAATAAATATCACGCTACCGTTATTTATCTCAAATGTCACAACGTACTCAAGCATTAATATTATATTCTAGCTTCACTATCGTGTAGAGAAACACTTATTTTATCATACTACTCAATTTATACGAGATGACACAATTTCTCTGTTATAAGATATGTTTCGCATTTTTTCTACAATACCGTATAGCTAAATGAACTATCCGTTGACATGTTAAAAGAAAAAACTAATTATTTATGAAATAATTTGAAATTTTAACAGCACTATATTATAAACAAATGCATGAGTTGCAATTTCAGAAATTTTTATAAAAATTGAGACATTTTTCTGTAAGAAAATGTGTTCCAAGTTAAGACGACTTGGTACCCCAAAATTACCGACCTATCGTTTTTTTTATTTTTTTTATTATTTTTATTTAATCTTATTCTTGACATTATTATCTTTCGATTGATATATCACTTTTGCATATGTCGTAAAGTTAGAAGTTGAATAAAACTTCATTTGAAAACAAACTAGGCAATTCGGCTACGCCCGCTTTTTAGAAAAAAAAACGAAAAACAGCGTTTTGATTAACTAAATCTATTTTATAAAGGGAATTAATAACTATAAAAGAATGTGTAAGAAGAGAGAAGAATGTGTAATATATAAAGCTGAGGCAATGCAATAATGTATTTTTTTTCTTTGTGAAATGTGTGCATGTAAAATTTTTGAATTAAGGCATTTTATATTAATAATTTCATAATCTCAGTTCTTATTCCTGATATGTTTTTCATACAAATATAATACTTCAATTATGTGAAGAAAAAAATTAAAATTTCTGTCATGAGAGAAAAAAATTTTTTTTTAAACATTTTTCTTGAATTTTCTTGTTCAATTATAATACTCTTTAAAAATTGATCATCTATAAAAATGTATGGGTTGAAAAAATACGAAAATGCAATTATTAAGAAGAAAATTATATAAATAATATCTTCGACAGGTATTTTAAGTTTATTTAAGGTTTTTATATTTATTTTTTCAGAATTATAAACTTTAAAGGGGTTTTTCACAGTTTTTTTCGAAACATTAGAGCATTTAAAAAGCTACTTCTTCCACATTTATTGACCAACCATTTCCATTTTTTTTCTTCCGTGTTATATATTGTATAAAGCATGTAACGAATTCGGGATCCATTTTGCTGATAATCTGAATATTTTTTTTTAAAAAGAAATTAAAATGTAAGAGATATTGGCTTTTTTTTTGTTGATTTTTAGCATGCATAACAACATTTTATTTTTTTTCTCCCAAACTAATTAAGTTTTATAAAATCGAACACTAAAGTTGTTGAAAACATTCTTAAGAATATTACAAAAAAAATTTCAGGTCAAAAAATTAATACATACAAAAGAAGTCAAATTTTAAAATTTTCCAAATTCTCTTCAAAAAATGTTAATTTCTAAAATTGTGTGAATAATATGTGAACAATTTCATCTCGCATCATTTTTTTTTAATAAAAACATTATATGAAACGCTAAATTACAATTTTTAAATACATAAATAAAAAAAATGCTCTAAGGTTACCAAATCCCCTTAGTTCAAACTAGAGTACATAAGGCAAAAACAGCCTTAAAAGGAAAAGGTAAAAGTCCTACAGGCTAAGTCTAATACATAGGAATGATGTGGAAACACATTAGTGCGAGTTTTGGCTAGGAATGTTTTTACCAATATGGATAAATGAGCTGGTGCGTTGTCATGCAGAAGATAACAGCCATTTCTCTGAAAGAACTGAGGCCGTTTACGACGAATGTATTCCCTCAAACGACGTCTTCGAGAAAAGTGTAGCTTCAACGATTTGTGAAAGCGTTTGACGACGATCTTACCGACCACATTCATACACCAACGCAACATTTTCCGTATTTCCTGAAGTCGAAGGTCGTTCAACGCGTTCTTTGTCTTCGATGGATTCTCGTCCCACTTTAAGAAGCCGATGCTAACCGTTAACTTAAGATCTCGTCATGGTACATTCACCATACACCTTACTTAGCATTTTCGAAGTTTTCATTGGCATTTTAACTAAGCATTGCCAGAATTTAATGCTCAACGCTGTTCAAGAAAATCCATCTTTCTTACATTGCGGAGCACAGCTAACTAGTTTCGGAGGAAATAGCTGCGTTTCCGTTTCGGTCACACGACATGGCCTAAACCAACCTGGACAGGTAGAAGATTGAGAGAATCCTCTTTAAGCATTTTAACTTTAAGTACTTGCATTCGTCATCAGAAATGGCCGCTATTCCCGAATTTATGGATCGTACTACGTATTTAAACACCAGCAACGTGAGAGAAAAGGTTACTTGTTAGGCGGCTATTATAGTGAGATTTGCGAAGTGACAATCGCAAGCTCTTGGTATACTTGGCATGAAGCGTTAGACTGGAATATCAAATAGATCTGGGTGAGGCCTGGCTAGTGCTGTTTCATCGGATCACCCTCAGTTAAGTGCTTAATTATTTGTCTTATGAATCTAAGGTACCCAATTAATTTGACTGATCCTTTGGTTTATAATCGTGCTTGATTTTAAACTGATAAACAAATTAACTTAGCCATTTTTATAGCAATTTTTATTCATTCGGAGTCCCAAAATTCACCTATGACCTTAGGATTGCGACACGCCAACTATCGTAACCAAATTTAATAGCAAAAATTCATGCTTCCCGAACAAATCTAAAAGAGACGAATTGATTTTAAAGAAATATCTCTTGAAGTCTCTAAAATGGCTTCCCAGCCTTTGTAAAAACAATGCAGTGATGTAGAATTACAGAGTCAGAATATGATAACTGTGCATTTCATTTGACTTTTGCAATACTGTGACTATGGATTTTAATTTCTATGTTCTATTTTTGTGTGAACTTTGATTCGTACAAAATAAGTAAAAAATAATTTTCTTCTTACTAGCAAAGCTGCTTTGGCCACAATTTCTTAAACAATAGAAAAAAAAACATTAAAAATCATAAGTATTATTTTCGACATAAAAAGCTGGATATGAAAGTAAAAATAAAGAAGAGAATTAACCTAAATTGTAATTTAAGATAGTGAAAATGAACCTGAACGCCCAGAATTGTATTAAAAAATCTTATTTACCAAAATTTCTAAAGTAAAGTTATTCTTACATCCTAAAATAATCAAAGGTATTTTACTAATTTTATTCTTTTCAAACACAGAAAATGATTCAAAAGTTAGTTAGATATCTAATAACTGGAAAGATATTTGAAAATATTTTGAATGTAACAACTGTAATTTGTCACAACTGTATGCAAATGTAAAACGAATTTATATAAAGAGCCTTCTTACATCGTCATTATTTAATTTCTCGTGTTGTTTTCATTGCATGTTTGTGACACATGGAATTAATTTCGTATTTCTAATAATACGAGTCGAGAAGACAAGAATTTAATTTATCCGTATAAGATGAAATAATCTATTTCTAATTGTTCCTAATTATTTATTTGAATGCGGTACTGAAATTCTAATTGGAATCGATTCTATATACTTACACCTAAGCCTTTCCTTTTATTTGAACTGTTAGTTAACAGCAGAGTTCTCTCTCGTGTTTCTCTTATAGGTAAAAAAAAATGTGAATAATACAATTTAAAAATTCTCTTCATAATTATAGCTACAATTTTTTGATATATATATATATATCTTAATTTGTCGTACCGTAATTGATTCCTCAACGCTGATAATTATTTTAAACGGTTCATGTTTTACATTTGATTGGCACTGACGAGGCAGTCTTTTAAGTTAATCCAGTTTATTCAACATGTAACATATAGCGTTTCAACATTACAAGAAGCAGACAAGAAGGCACAAAAAAAAAAGAGCAATGGAAACGAATACACACCGCGCTGCAGTCGACTACACGGTTAAGGATAGACCAAAACAGAAGAGAGCAGGATTTTCTAGATTCTCGCTATTTATATCAAGCGGGAAAACACATTGTTTGTGGGTGGGTGGATGTAATTCAAGATACTCTCGTTAGGCGGATAGCTAGGTTATTAATTAAATGTGGGTCCGGAAGGAATGGACCATAGATAAATCAAATCTATTAAACGATTAAAATATTGGGAATTATTACATATGTATATTTAGTTTAATTGCAAAATAACTCTCTAGGTGGCGGCACGTTTTTTTTTCTGCTGCTTGTATTGACACTCTAATTTTAACACCATTTAGCGCTGAATTTCTGCATAAGATGTTTTTTTCTTACTTATTTATGGTTTTCTTTTCTACATGTAAGTTTTTACATAATATTTTATAGAATTTTTTCTCAATATTCCTCTCTACGAGAGAAACATTATTTTTCTTTTCTCATAATTTTATTTTACTCTAGTTTTTTGTTTATCATTCATAGGCTTAACTTTTTAACATGGCTCTGTTTTTTTCCTATTGAGTTGAAAATTTCTGCTGTACGGGGAAAGTCGATCCATAAAGCATTGTTTAACCCTAAATCGCTGGCCTAATTCAACTACAGCTCTAGAAATCGTAATAGGTCAGCATTTTATTCCAAAGACTCTTTTTGTATCTGCCTTTGTTATGTCTCTTGAACTCCAATTTCTTTCTTCTTTGGCACTGTAGGTTTTACAACTTTTTCACTTAGCATCTTTATTTTATTTCACTATATATATGTCTTCGTACCCTGCACCTTCGAAGGACGACAAGTATTGTTCACGGATGAATCTCTTTTCCGTCTGTGGAGGAATGACGGCTGTTAACGGGTATGGAGGCGATTAAAAGAACGTAACGAACCAACCTATTTCACCGAGAGCCAAACTGGTCCTATACCATGCTTCATGGTTTGGCGTGGCATAATGTTTGATCACTGAACCCCTTTGGTGCACATTGACGGCCGTTTAACAGCGGACTGTTCCGTCACACAATTTATGGAGCCTGTTGTTCCGTCGATATTGCAGGGTGCATCGAACACGGTATTCCAGGAAGACAATGCCAGGCTGCATGTCGGAAAGCAAACTCTTAACAGCCTGACTGGATTTGACATCCATCCCTGGCCAACAAACTTTCTATACCTGAATACCGTTGAACAACTGTGGGATCTCATTGTACGTGACGTGAACCGCAGATAACCAGCTCAAAACGTGGATGATCTGTGCATATCACTGGATGTGGCTGGGCAACGTTTACCTCAGGCGACCATCAATGGACTAACTGATAGAATGCCTCACCGGATTGAGGCCTGTATAGCTATTTGAGGAGGGCATATTAGATACTGAATAAATTAGTTGATAAAGATTTTGTTTGTCTGTTTTTTAATCATTTGCATATCCACCTCACCTCTATGGCTCATGAAATTTGCATGAAGCTGCATACATTATTTCTTGGTGTTGCCATTTCCCTTTTGAAGAGTACTTTTTTTTTACTATTAATAATATATATAACTACATATCTAAATCTAATCTGAATCTCTAAGGATTCACATAACTGCTTTTACCCATAAACATATATAACCAAATAGGGAAAACAATATTGCCATATTTTTACTTCAGCTTATTCTATTAGATGTTTGAAGGAAATATGTTTCAATAACCATTCGATAAGTTTTACTTCTACACGATTACCACGAGAAGATACAACACTTTCACACTACAGATACACACTACTTTTTTTCTTCTTTTATTTGATGAAGAGCATAGGAACGAAATACTTTAGGTAATCGAATCAGTCTGGAAAAATGGCAAATCGTCTGCGTATTATGTGGACAGCAAATATAACTGCAACTAACATAACTCTTCTAACGAATAAAATCAGAAAATCGGAATTTTGTCAATTAACCAAACAGAAAAATAATACAGAATGCAGGACACAATTTCTATTCTTAATGATGGCGTAGCCCAAACATTTCTTGTATTTATAAGCGTAATAGTAAAATTATTACTGTTAATAATTTTGTTGTTAGCATTTTTTGGCAACAATGTTATCGAGAGAATTCTTGTAACTGATCATTTTCAATGAAAGTTGCCTTGATAGAAATATCTGAACATAATTTATTCACAGGTTTTATTCTTTGAATATGGACTTAACTATAAAACTATCTAAAGAATTATCTTTATGCACAATCAATACATGGTGGAATGTTTCTATCTTCAGTGGAAGATGAATAATTATCAATTCACCAGACTAGGATTACAGTTGTTACTTATTTGATATTGATTTGTTTCTGTTTCCTCCAACATCTAAATATTTATCAGTTTGTCATAACATTTCTTATATAACCGATGTAATAATCGGCTTAATAACGATTTTTATTTGCATTCATGGAATTTTGATAACATCTATATCACGTTAAATGTAATAGTTGAGTCACTAACAACCATATTTTTTTTTCTATACGACAAATATCTAAGAGGAAATTTATTATTTAAAAGTTTACTGGATAATAATTGGAGAAGTTGTTGAAAAGAACCCATGACGTTCCAATAATAGTTTGAACAATCTTTTGTATTTCACTTATCCATTTCATGGAGCATTATGACAAACCATTTTGATAAATAAATAAATTAATTCAGATAAAATGTTTTAAAATTTATTGCAAAAATTTATTTAAAAGAAAAAAAAAACTTCCAGGTTTCTAAGGCATAATGTATAGTTTTAATGAAGAATTTCTTGATGATTTTTGATAGTTAATGTCTTTTCACTTAAGGTAAAGATAATTGAATTTTCAACAACTGTCGACTTTTTGTCAACCAACAAAATATTGTCGATGGGAGAAGTATGAATTTTTCATATACAATCCAACATTCATAAGACATTTCTCTTTGTATTTGTTGATGCTGATAATGAAGTTGAGACGAGCCATAAATTAAAGTCGTTTCAACATATATTTTTATACATATATATATTATAGTATACGCGTTTCAGTAATTAATATATTTAAAGTAAGATTTCTATTATAGAATATACTGTAAGAAAGAAAAAAAGAAACTATGTAAAATATAAATACTATAGACTCTGAGTTCTTAGATTACCTTTTATTTTTATATAGGGCCATTTACTTTTCATTACTCTAACACATCACTCTTACTATTCTTACATGCCTTGTACTACACGTCCATACAAGTAGTTATGCATAAATTTATATTTCTGTTGTTCATGAAAGAAAGTATCATTAATCAGGGAACGATGAGAGGTAAATGGTTTTTGTACAAGCAATTACCATTTCATCTTATGATAATTACTGGTGCTTAATGTCTCGGTTGGATTATATACATTGTAATACAAACTGATAATGGTAAATAAAATGGTATATGTCTACAGTGCAGATTAAATGCATAAAATATCTTATTTTCATTATTTGGTTTTAAGAATATTTTCCAAGAAAACA
Source organism: Trichonephila inaurata madagascariensis (assembly GCA_019973955.1). NCBI lineage: Eukaryota > Metazoa > Arthropoda > Arachnida > Araneae > Nephilidae > Trichonephila > Trichonephila inaurata. Next base: position 85,962 of record BMAV01017735.1, on the reverse strand, counting down.
TGGACAATTTGTTACAGATTAAATGTTTCATGGGAATTCAAATATAATGATGGTTAATTTTGTAAGACCCAAGTAATTTCTTCAATGTACAAACTAATAAAATGCCCCCTTCTTCAGAGAAGAGAAATATTTTTTTGAGAATTTCGAAGGCGGGAATGATCTGTCCCGTTCTGTATATTTCTAAACAAAGCATTTCCGCATCCGTGGCGGTGTGCGCGTGCTTTGTAAAAATTTACCCTCATCCTTCTTCCCTAATCCCAAAAAAAAAGTATAACTTAAAAAAAAAAAAAAAAAAAAAAAACGAATCGTATACGTCCGGGGCACATAACACATGGTATGAGCGAGTCGGATATATATATATGTCGCAGGAAAATGATGAAATTAAGGATTTCATCAAATCCCTAAGGGAGATGATCATTTCACGCAAGATGTTAAAATAACGTCTCTCGGAGGTCATTTCAATGATGTAAGTGATTTGATCAAATCCCTGAACTGTTTTAGTGAAATGATGAAATGAACAAGTCAGCATTTGTAGAGCTCTGCTTTCGCTTGTTACCACTCCCTTTTACCTCCCCCTCTCCTCGTCCATGCCAGGCAGCGCCGGGCTTCTGATGGGGCGCACCAAACAAAATGACCTAAATATCAATTTTTTGTTCTAGTTATATTATTTGCATTATTATCTTTCGATTCATATATCGCTTTTGTATACCTGAAAATTAGAAACTGGATAAAAAAAAATTAAAAAAAAAAAAAAAAAAGGAAACAAACAAGTTAGGGAATTTGACCACGCCCTCTTTATAAATAAAAAAAAGCTTTTTGATAATAAAAAAAAGCTATTTCTAAAAAGAAAATAATAACTGAAAAAAAAAGGTGTTACAAATGAAACAGGATATTTCTGAAATACTACATTAATGTATATTTTTTTTTTAAAAAAATGATTGAAATTCTACTACAAAATTCCTTCTTTTTTTAAAAAAAAAAAGTACAAGCTTTATTATTTAATTATTTTGTAAATCAATTTCGAATAAATAATTTGTAATCCAATGATTATTGTTGTATTAATTACTATACTTTTAGTATAATTCGCCATATTTGCTAAATGAACACTTTTAAACTCTTGACAATATTATTTCATCATTTCACTGAAATAGGTTAAAGATTTTATCAAATCACTTACTTTCCTTAGGGAAATCACCTTACAGAGTTCTTATTTTAACATCTTGCGTGAATTGATCATCTCCTTTTAGAGATTTGATGAAATCCCTAATTTAATCATTTCCCTGCGACATATACACCGACGGCGTTAAAGGGGTTAACTATTATAAAGCTTTACATGTTCTGAAAAGCATTTGATCCAATTACTTGGAATATAAAATTCGGTTGTACCCACTTTCATCAATATAAATGCATCTAACAGTTCCAAGCAGCAGAAGGGCTCTATAACGACCATTCATTTTCAGTAAAGGCCAAGTGAGGGAACAATGTAGTCACTATGAAAAACTATCCAAGTCATTTGTCCTGAATTTTTCTTAATGATATTTTGTTACCTTTCTGTAACTAACCTAAATTTTTATAATTGTCATACTAAAAAGGATAATGCATTGAATACCGAATCAATCCCATTTAATTTAATTTTTAGCATCCGATGTTCTTCACACCATTGTTATTTGTTATCCAGTTTCCAACCGTGATCCGTTTCCAATTTCTAAACTTAGTTCCAGAATTTGCAAATTCATTATTAAAACATGTCTAAAAGGAAGTTTCGTGAGATAAATCGTAAAAATAAGTGACATACTTGTCATTGCTTTTTTGATTTTTTATTCAATACATTTCTCAATTCTTTTGACTATCAGCTACAAACAAATCAAACGAAATTTTATTTTGACATGAAATTTAAATCAAATCTTGTTTTGAAATTTTACAAAAAATATTTAATTTAATACCTGAAAGTACAGGAATTCCATTTGCCTTAAGGCTTTTTCTTTTCAAAATAAAGCTGAAGGGGATTAGATGTAAGGATTAGAAATAAAAGGACGAATATGAGTTAAAGGAAAAGAGATATCAATTTCTTTGAAAAAAAAAAAGAAAATGTTTTGCTATTTAAATCCGATAAAGATATTTGTAATAGATTGATCCCACGAGATTACAGAATTTAAGTGACTTAAGTTACTTTGAAATTCTTTTTCCTGGCTATCTAAGAAAAGAATTCTAGAAATTGGAGTGAAGGGAACAGTTTTTAAAATAGAAGATTTTATTGCGCAAATTGTACGTAGGCTGTTCAATATAATAAGATTAATTTTACTGCCGCGAAACCACTCATCGGAATGTTAATTTCTGTGGCATAAGAAAAGTTTCTTGTCTGTATTAACAAAAGCTACCGGTAGATGGCATGTACAGACTGATGTTCTTGAGTAACACGTGCTCAAACTGAAGCGTGTTTACGGGCGCCTACGAGACGAGGCGAGTTGTAGAAATGGAAGCAAAAATCAGCAAACATCAGCATCGGAGACCTTTAATATGATATGATATGATTAAAGACTGAAACAAGAAGGCGACAATATCTTAAAATGCTTCATCACAGCAGACAAAGCTTAGTTGTATCACTGATCCAACCATAAAACAACAAAGCATTGAACGGAAACATCCATCTTCATCTACTCCCAAGAAAGCAAAAACTGTGAACTTGGCTGGTAAAGTTGTGACCATAATTTTTTTTTTTTTTTTATTTTTAAAAAAATTTGTGACAAAACACCGTCGAACCCCGTACTACGCGTATGTCCTGCGAATAATGATGCATCACGTTAAAAGTAAACGTCCATTGCTCCAAAACGACTTCCTATTGCACCATGACAATGTCCGACTACATATTGCTCGTTGCGTACTGGATGTTTCGCAGCAGAACAACATAGAGATTTTACCACACCCTACATACAGTCCTGATAAAACTCCATGCGATTTCTGGCTGTTTCCTCAACTTAAGAAACCATTACGAGGCAAACGTTTTGTAAGCAACAAAGCATGTGTAAAGGATGCGAAGGTGATTTTGATAAAGCTCTCACAAAGCGGATTTGTACATGTTTTATAAAGAAGTGAACAGAACGTTGGGATAAATGCATTACGTGCTGCGGAAGTTATTTTGAAAAATACCATGTAAATGATGACGATTAAAGGTATTCTTTTTTTTATATTTTGAGTCTTATTACTTACTGAACAGCCCTCGTACATAATTGAAGAGTTAAAGGAAATTTATATGAATATAAATTTAATCTATGTTAAAAAAATTTTCTATTTTTTTAATAAAGGTAATTTTTCTAATAACTTTAATTTAATTTTTTAGTTATATATTTTTAATAAAAATTAGTCAAAAATTTAAACTGCTGTCAAATTCTACTTTTTGATTAATCAAAATTCAGAACTTCTACAAAATATTTGGGGATTTATGAGTTATATCATCGACAAATTTCGTCAAATCAAATGCCAAGCTATAGAGCCAACAGGGGGACACAATTCCCGCTCATTTTCGAACTTAGTAATAATAACGAATATATATATATACACCACATGGCGATAACTTTTCGTTTGCTGAAATTGTGAGCGACGGTATAACACAGAAACAGGTCTTCGAACCGGAACTGAACCGAAAAGCAAAAAAAAAAAAAAAAAAAAACGCCGTTATTTTGTTCCGAGCGAAAACCGGAACTGAACCGAAAAAATATTGGTTTATTTCGGTTCGATATATCTTCAGTTATTTTGTTACTGTAACAAAAAAATCGACATTTTTTAATTTAATGGCAACCACATAATTATCATCATTACATGTATATTGCTTCTCGATTTCCTGTTTTGATGTTCACTAGTACTTTTCTGTTTCATTTTTGCTGGAAACTACTTGTAGAAGGCACATTTAATTCATCTGAATGAACAAGAAGCATAGATAATTTAAGATAAGAATAGACATATGAAATAAAATTATTCATTCGGAACTTAATCGAAAACCGTTATTTTTGTGGAAACAAAAACCGGAACTGAACCGATATATATATATATATATAAATATATATATTTAGTTAAACCGGAAAGAAAACCGGCATGAAAAAAATTACGGTTCGTGTACAGAAGTACCAATATTTATTATAAGAATATGCTGCCATAACAGTTATTTTTAATTCGTCATTGAATTTCATAAATGACAGATTATTAAATAAAATTTTATTTTGATAAAAAAACTTAAGCAAATAAACAAGAAATATTAAATAGAGAACTAATTATATATTATTTCAGATAAAATCAATGTTCAAGTTTTGTTCCATTATCAGATTTGCTGTCGCAGTACCTCGTTCCAAACAAATGCTTTTGAAAATACTCAAGAGATTTCCACTTCAAATGATAAAGATGACAGGCGCCGCAAGATAAATTAATCCCATTCAAATTAAATGTCATGAAACAGGGAGAGGCTGAATCCAATTTTTTAGTAAATCCCTTCATTGTGAAGGAAAATAAACAAATCGTTATATTTTGGAAAGGGATTTTTGAAATATTTTTGTATAGAGATTGGTTTATGAGAAATGTATGGGAATTGTATTTTTAGAACGAACGAATAATGTGTAGGTAAATAAGAATATCATCACTTTTTGAAGCAAGAATAAAAGTAAATTAAGGCGAGCTGGAAACCTAAAATCGTCTTAATATGACAATTTTGAAATTTTTACATTTTCAAATAGTATAGATTTTAACCTTTCTAAAAATACCTTATCTTAACCTCTAGGGTAATTAGAAGCCATTAAAACCTATTTTACAATAATTATTGAAACTGGGCCACGCCCATTTAAATGGCGAAAAATGTAAACAAAAATTTATGTTTTTGCTAAAAAGTTGAATGAATCATGGAAATCAAAACTTTTAATCCAGAAGTGATTTTACTTGGAGGTACACAAAATTCCAATGAAAATGTAAACAACGTAATATGGTCTCGTGTACCGAAGAAGATATTTGTACAAATAGAAGCATTCTCATTATGTACATTTAATGTAATTTCACCTTTTAATATGGAAAATGCATCAAAACCAGAAATTTTGAGAAAACTTAATACTGAGCCTGGTGATTACACGGTACAGTCAATGGAGCTCCTCGACAAACAGAGACTGTTAAAGGCTAAATATTCATGTTTACAAAAAATCAAGGAAGTTAGGAAAGAAAAAAAGACTTAAAAGGAAGAGAGAGGATGATGAGATTTAAAAAAATGTAGATCTTTTGGAGTATGGGGAGGAATGTTTTAATAAAAAAGTAATTATGAATTAAAATATTTATTTATCTTAAAATGTAAATTTTTGATATTCGATGTATCTCTTTTTGGGAAAATAAGGTTGACAGGTATGTAAATGTTTCATGGAATATTTAAAATGATGTCTAATATATACTGAAGTGAGCCTTTTGTTATTAACTCAAAAATTTATATTTTACAAATTTTTTATGTGAAAAATGGGTCAAATTTCACTATGTTTGATAAAATATTTAATAAATTATAAAAAAAATTCAAAATTAGCTAAAAGCTCATTTCAGTGTAATGAGAAAGGTCTACTGTTATTGAATGGAAAATTTAAATCATGTACATATAACAAATTTTCAAAAAAGGTTCATCGAAAATAGCCAATATCACCTTGTCGGTATAGAGGTTCTCGACTTCACTTAACCCAAGGATTCTGAATCATTTTATTCTATGAATTACTTTTTCATCAAAATAGATAAATCGCACAAAAAAATACTAAGAAAAATCAGACCAAACTTATTCACAGCGAATTGATGATCTCCCTTACTGAAATTGGAAGACGGTATAAATAGAATCAACCTTTTTATTATATAATTTACTTTATATATATTTTACAAGAATGAAATCAGATATTGGATTCTTAGCACTGTCGTTCCTAGTTATATAAGGTGTAATTATATATAAAATAATATTGCGCGAATTGTATACACAGAAAGGTACAATTAATTTTGAAAGATTGATGAAACTTTCAGAAATATATATTCCAGCTTTTATGTATCAAAAAAGGAAAAAGTTAAATAATGAAGGAATTTAATGTACAATATAACTACTAACAATTATTTATTTTTACTGTAATTATTTGTTTCATAGCTTTTTCGGTTATACGTGTAATCTGTCTTCTACAGTTTTTTTTTTTTTTTTAAAGTTACTTCACTATTGCTCTTTTTATTCAACTATTGAAACGATTTCAAATGAAATTAAAGTTTATTTGATATTTTAATTCATTTTAACTCCTAAGAATTCGTAAACTTTGCATAATAATACAAATTTTCTGATTTTTTTTTCCACATTAAGTACATTTGATAAAATATCCAATTGTTTGCTGTAAATTTAATTAAGTTGAGGACATTTTTGCAGCTGTCTGCAAATCAAGATTTTGCCAATTTGTTTCATACATAAACGGCGCCAAAGTAATCACTAGATACATTTTCACTTATAGGGATCTTGTACCAATGTTTAGTTGTGCAAATAATAATTAAATTAGTCCTTCAAATTACATTTGTTTTAATTTAAACTATTCCTGGCATATAACTCATTTTTGAAATGAGACATTTAATATAAGCTTCAGCTGAACACTGGTTCTCCTATTTAATGAATGCATATGAAAAATTACAAACGATATATAATAAAGTTTATATTGTTTAGTACTGTACTTGCTGAAAACCGTATAACTTCCCTTATAAAAGATGCATTATATATTTTTTATTTGCGATATATTATTTGAATTTTGTGGGTGTTTATATTGCAGCAATTAATTTGTAAAGAAGTTTATCTTTTAGTTTTTACCTATAATAACGGTTTTTCTCCTGATCTGAACATTATTTGGATCTCAAATATCAAAACCGAATACTCTAGTTTTGTCAGAATTTTAAACTGAATGAAAAAAGAGTTGAAAAATGTCTTTGTGAGATACTCTCAATAACAGAGGCTGTAATACCAATAAAGATAACTTATGTACAAAATTCGTACTCGAAACGTTTGCCTTGATAAAATTGTCCTTTTTTAAATTATGATTTAAATTCCAATGAAATGCATTTTTTAAATTTTTTATCACCTATTTTCTTTAAAATAGCAATATGATGATTTATCAAAACCAGTTATAACATAATGGCTTGTGAAATAGGTGCTAAAACCAGGCAAAAAGAATATATATTTAATAATAACATTTTGTGTGTGCTTATATATAGCTAAGACATCTCCAGAGATCCCGAACTTGGATTGTTGAAAATTTCACATACATTTCAGAGTTACTATCAATTGAAATAATTAATAATGTTTTTTTGTTCAAATTTCTCCACTCTGATGTATTAAAATATGAACAAATCTATGTCTATGATATATATTTCAAAATTCCTAGTTCAGGCATTGTACAGAGATCTGAGATATATACAGGCAAAATGTTGTTATTATAGAAGTAGTTTCCTTAAAAGGAAATTGTTTAGAAAAAAAACTATGCTAATTGTTTGCCAAAATATTACATGTAAATAATTTTTTACCGCAATAATATTCTTAAAACAATTTTATACATGTATTTTAACCTAAGTGACACTAAATATAAAAAAAATATTCATTTGTACTCTTTATTTTTCAAAATCACGACTCCAAAAATCTTCAGGTATCTTAACTCGGCATTGATCTTTCATTTGGTTTTTTTTAATGATTGTTCAAATAATACTTTTTAATCTCTAATTAATTCTGTCTCCCAGATAGCTTGTTAGAGGAATCATATAGAAACGTAAGAAGTAAAAACAAAAACAAATTGTTTCAACTTTCTTAAATTAACTCTGGAAAATTCATGTAAATTCCTTGGAAGAAAAAGTCACAAAAACGAAAACCAAAATCGTTCTAAATGGCGTAATAAAAGTAAGAAAAGTATAAGTTCCCTTTTTGCTTTTTTATTTTTTTCTGGTAATGTTATTCATGTATCATTTTGTGATACCTCAATTTTAATACTATCAAAATGTCTCTAGAAAATTTTATTGATGCATTCATTCATATTTATCTAATGGATCTGAATATCCAAGATACATTTCATGTTACTATTATTTGTGCAATTTCTTAATTCGCCCAAATGGGAAAACAAAGTCTTCTGGCTCAACTACTTTATACACAAATCTGAGGCATTAATACTGCGAGAAATATTGTAATATATGACAAGAAAAAGGAAAGTAAAATATAGACCACATATGTAATAACAGCTCTAGCACAAGCCATTTATTTTTTATGTGATTATTATTACTGGTTTATGGGTAAGCAATACTTTAATGGTCTGTGTAACATTTATATAAGTAGTCATATATAAGCTTAGATTGATATTGTTTATGGTTGAAGACATCTATGAGTCAGAAAAAAGAGGTAAAATTATAATAGTATAATTCCAAATAACTCTATTGCGACTGAATGATTATCGTGGTTAAGAATTCTAACAAATATTTACGCTCATATTTATTACACGAATAGTTATATTTGTAAGCTTTCGATTTATGAAGTTTTTGATACATTTTTGATATCATATAGTTTTTATTTTTTAAATTATTCTTATTCTTATTCTAATAATAAATATATTAAATATTAGTTGAATACTTTTTTGAAGATCGTTTGCACTTTATGAAAAGTATCTTTTGTACCGTTGCATGAATATGTTTTGGCCTCGGTTCTTTATGATGGAAACAATGAATTTTCCATGAAAGGTGTAAGGTATTGATCCTCTACCTGATTGTATTTGTTGTATTGTAGAAACTTAAAAGTACTAATGGCAACAGTCGAGATTTTTGTTGTTTTAATTAGAGTGAGAATAAAAATAGCTTTGAGTCGTTCTTTTTGAGCTTTTGAGAATTATTTACTACTAAATAACTAGAGAATTTATATTTATTAACAGTTAACTTTTACTTTTTCAGTATTATTTTTGAGAAGTAAAATAACATATTAAACTGACTAATCACGTATTCTTCTGATTCGTTATTCCAAATTCTAATTGCCTACATCAATTTTTACCATTAATTTGAACCGCGTTTGAAACCCCTAAGGCATGTGAGTGTCAATTTCCTAAAATACATATTAATAAATCAGATGTATTTAATTTTAATGGTGACGTTTTAGGGAAGTAGGAATTTCTCTGTGAATGATATGCATTTTATTCCAGTTCCACATTTTTTCATTGCTATAGTATATATAGTATTTAATTTCCAAATGTGACATGAGGCTTTGTTCATATACAGTCTACTTTCTCAGTGCTTCTCCCAAATAAAACTAGAGTTCTGGAGCCAAATATTGATTTTAGAATTTTCTTTTCATTTTCTAATTTTACTGAGAGTTTAGTTCAGCATTGTTTGAAATTTGTTTTTATTTTGGCTTACCATTATAATAAATTCTTGCCAAAATGATTAAACATTTAGTATTCCTTTTTATGAAATGACGTAATGTTTTTTTACAATTATTTTCGTATTATTTAAGTGTATAAATATTTTGCTTTTGGTTACAGTCAATTAAATAAAATCATGCTTCGTATCAAACCTTACAGCAAACATCTATCTAAAGCTAGATGATATTCATATAGCTTTCTGCAGTTAGCTTTACTTTCTATGCTTTGTCAAAAGTATGTGAACTTTAGGTTTAAAGATTTATTTAACTTTAAATTTTCATGAATAATTTTATACAAAAATTGACTGTATTCCTAGTCTTTTTGGAATACTTTTTTGAGTTGGAGGGATCTTTTTTTTTTCAAAACTTGAGATTTGTTCCTTTGTTATAGATGCCTGGCTCTACGATTTTAATTTCCCGGTTTTTTCCATTCCCAGGAATTTCCGAGAAATGTCGGGAATGTATTAATCACTCCTGGAAGTTCCGGGAATATATCAACATTTTGAAAAATTTGAGAAACAAGTTATTCCCAATTGATATCAATCGTAATTATATAAATAATGATACAAATAAAATTTATACTCCTTTATACTCTCATGGACAAGCGGATTAGCATGCATTAGCGCACCAAGAAATATTTGCCGGATCGTAACGAAACTTGGCATGAAGGTACATGTGGAGGAGATATGCAAATAATTATAAATGCAGCGTGATTGCGCATTAAGTATAGCCGGTTGAGGGCGTTTAACCTCATTCTCCGTGGAGCATAAAACAGATAACCAAAGATTGTTTGCCCTAGTATTTATCCATGGCACCAAGACAGCCCAGCGGTATGTCCATGGCATCCTGCAACAACATGTGTTGCCCCTCATGCAACGGCTACAGGAGCCCTTTTTCAACAAGACAATGCTCGGCCTCACACGGCAAGGGTGTCATAATACTGTCTCCGCACTTTTAATACCCTTCTTTGGCCTGCCTTATCTCCAGATTTGTCTCCAATGGAGCATATCTGAGATCATTTGGGACGGTGAGTTAGACATCCCACGAGTTTGAACGAACTAGAGGCAAGGTTACAGCAAATATGAAAGGAAATGTCTCAAGATATCAAACAGAGCTTCTATGCCTCAATACCCGATCGTATCGCATAGTGCTTTCGCGCTTGTGGGGGTTCAACAGGGTATTAAATCCTCCATTATTTTGCCTTTTTCTTTGAAATAAATGATCCTTTCTGTTTGGTTTTACAATAATTGACTTATATCAAAGTAATCATTTCGTATGTAAAATTTCGTTTCATTTTGACGACTCCTTCTTGGTGCGCTAATTTTTTTATCCATGAGTGTAGATTCAGTTAAAAATACAAAAAAAAAAAAAAAAAAAAAACATGTACATTATGTTAATTATTCCTTTCTAAAGTGCAATTTTAGAAAACATAAGCAATCTTTTTTTATCACTCAGCCTAGTCCTTAGATTTGTTATGAATAACCCTACAGCAGAAAATGCTCTATCAGCTTTAGCTGATGTTTTAGGAAATGTTTTCAAATCCTCTCCCACTTTCATGTTCGAACATAAATTTTCATTTATTTTTAATCAATCCTGAATCAATTATTTTTCTCATGTTCCAGCTAAGACATAAATACTTGATATAATAAATACTTGAAAATGTATTTACTGCTGGAGTAACAATCACTTACGTTAAAAATATATGCATTCTAGTAATTCTAGTATAGGAGTGATTTTATTTATGTAACGGATTGCTTGTTTAGTAATTTGCTATATTTTTGTTACATAAATATAACTAAATATTAATGTAAGAATCTGACATTAGAGTGTTTGATTAAGAAAAATAACAAATAAGGAATTTGCGAGATTTTCCAAAAATTTTCTTCCCAAAACAGTTTGGGGACTCATTCCCTTTCTCACGCTACTAATTCGATTAAATAATTTACCATGAAGACAAGTATCCGAAATAAAAAATTAATAACAACCTAAATAAATAAATAACAGTACTCAGCAACAGTACTAACAGTAACGATATCATCATAAAAATAAGATATCAGAATTTTATCAGATTAGTCGCACTGGTAAACTGTACAAAATGATGTTCCTATATAAACTAGTTTTTCGAAGTAATGTTTGGCAGACAGACAGGAACTGTTCAGGACAAATAGTAGGACAATTTTCCTACGACTACCTGCGAAACTTTTACCCTTCCCTATATGGACGTTACTTTTTCTCTTATTACTTTCTCTCACACCCCACTGCTGGGGGTTCCAAAAGACATTGATCCTTTGAAGGATTTCGAGGTGAGCAATCGCAACAGTGCGGTCAGTTAAAATTTATATAGGAGATCGAAATCTACAGTCAAATAATAACTGGTCACCTCAGATTATTTCAGCCCTGTTTTCCCAGGAATTTCCAGAAGCGAAACATAATTCCTGGGAATACAAAGAGTATCTCATGATTTCCCGGGAAAGAAACCCTAACTGGATCTCGAACTGTTCTTTCAGTTATTTTTCTATTTACAAAAATTCCCCTGTTTTTTTTTCATTTGTCCTTATTATTATTATTATTATTATTATTTTCATTCTGTGTACTTTACAAATAGTCCTCCTTTACAATATGAATTCCATTGCTTGAAATAATACAACTTTGTAAAGCATTCGATGTTAAAAATTAAATTCAAGTTCGTAAATTCGGGTATCAGTTGAATAAGGTGTTTCCTTAGTGTGAAACAGTTATTTATTAATTTAGGTTAGATTACAATAAGACAACACATAACTTTAACAAAAATGAGGAGCATAGAACACGGGTGATTACATTCTTTCCTTCCAGAAGATAATCGAAGCTAGAGAGCGCTTCTGCTACTTGGGAATGTCAGTTACAGTTATCATGCCAAGAATAGTTACAACCTCAAATTTTACAGTCTTATATTTTGTTTCTATGAACCCTTTTCACGCGCGTAGAGTGTATATAAAAAGCCTTCAGAGCATCTTTTAAGTTTAAGAGTAATTTATTTTTTCATAATTCTGTTTTGTTTTGTAATTTGAAAAATAGAAGACTATTCGATTCAAAAACCGATTCCATAATGAGAAAGTTACGTTCTATAACATAATTTGTGTTGAAAGAATATTTTAGTAATAACACTATAGCGTAGAATTAATATTTTGTAAATTAAGTAGCTACAAAAAATTGAAATAAAAAATTTATATTTGAATTTCAACTTTTATGGAATTTATAGCAACTTTATTCGTGAAAATATTTGTTAAATGAATTTAATTTGTTATGAATTCGATTTGTGTGTTCTTGTTATAATAGAATTTAGAACTTGTGTATTTCTGACACGTGTAAAGAAAGTATTTCATAATTTATATCCTAATTCACTTAGAAGTTTTATGCTTGTGATTTTAAATTGACGTTAGAGCTAAACTCAAAATAATTTCCATTATAAAATCCATAAATCTTATTTTCGATATTGTCATAAATTTTAACTGCTTTATATGGCAATTTTTCTTCTTAATTTTAAATATTTGATCAAAAAATGTATTTGCTCAATTAAAAAAAAATAACACGAATTATTTCGATTTTTTTTTAAATAAATAAATTATTTTGTTAATGATCGTAAAGCATAATATATCTTTTACATAAGCTTTTTCTTCGATTCAAAACAATTTAATGGAGCGAAATGTGTAAACGCACTGCAACATTTTAGAAGCATGATAATTCAATAGATTAACCATTTTGAAATCGATTATTAATTTATTATTTTAGCAATTCGAATAAAAAACCTTATTTCCGAGATTAGTTCCAAAATTTGAAACACTACTATTACAGAACATTTTAAAAATAAAATCTCCAGATATAGATACAGAAGTAAACAAAATACCTATCATTGCGTTTCCGTATTTAATTAACGCATTTCTCACCTCTCGCAAATCCTCCCCTGCTGAGACGAGGGAAAATTTCAATCTGTCGCGGAATTTATTTAATTCAAATTTTTGTTTCCAAGACGCTGTAGGAGAACATTTAATTGAATTCCATGAAAGGATTGGAATCCCTTTTGCCTTAAGGCCTTATCGAAATTAAACCGAAATTGATTGGAAGTATTAGAACTAAGGAGACAAACATCACATAAGGAATGAGCGACATGGATTTTTCTCGAAAAGTATAGAAAATCATTAGTTAGAAGCTGTGTTTAAAAGAATTTTGCATTGGATAATCAGTTAGGTTAGAACATTTGAGTAATTTTTTATTTGCGATACAATTTGAGTGAAGCCATGCATTTATACACGTTAATTAAAATTGATATTATACAGTACAGAATGATTTATAAAGAAGTATACAATTTCTATGATAAATAAATCAAGAACAATTTAAGATATTATATGTTACTTGAAACATATTTGTATGGCAGCGTTTCTCAAACTGTGGGGCGCGCCCTCCTTGGGAGGCGTGACGACTCTATGAGGGGTGCGCTAGCATATTGAAAAGTCAAAAACAAAAGATTATTTTTAAAAAATTATTAATTTACTGAAAGTAAGCAAACAAAATACATTCTGGCATAATAAAAAATAAAATATGCATTTACACTAATATATTACACTTATAAATGTATCAGTGCTACACAGTGTACTTTATAATTAATTAAACAAAATACTAAGTTAAGAACCAGTTTAATAATTACCAGTGAACCCATGAAATTGTTATATATAAAATTATATACAAAAATGAACACTTATCTTTATAATTTGTACGGTTTATAATTAATCCCTTTACTGCGAATTTAAAGTTACGTGATTCGCTTCCCACTGCCAACCATTTTCTACGCAGACGCGTGCATGTGATGTATTGGGGGAAGGAGGAATAAAAAGCAAAAATAATCTGAAATAAGTAAATTCTTCGCAAATATTGTCAAGGTCCTTTTATTGTATTCCAAAGCCTTCGGAATAATTGTAAGGATAGCAGTGCAGAGAACATACTTCAGAAAGACGTATATATACGTCCGGGGAAATTAACGCTTTGACAGAGCGAGACGTTTATATACGCTGGTGGCAGTTAAGAGTTTAAGTTCGTATCGTAGTTTCAATATTGAAGTATAGTATTATTGATATCAATACATTGTTGGGGGGGGGGGGCGCCAGAAGAAAATCATAGTAGAATATTGGGTCGCGAATATTGAAACTTTGAGAAACACTGTTGTATGGGATTATTTAAAGTTTTCTTAGAGACAGTCACAGTTGTTCTGTGTAAGAACTCCAGTGAATCTCAACCTTTTTTCGTTGCGGTGCGCTATTAACTATTTTAAAATTTGGTGGCACACTAACAATAAAATAAATTTGAAAAAATTTTACGTATCTGTAATACACTATGTAAAATAGTTTATTATAATAATTTTCAATGTTAAACACAAAATAAAATGTGCATCAAAGGCATCAAAATGTTTATTGAGAAATTAATTGTAAGAATAATTAAATGCGAAATTTCAGTTTGATGATTTTTGATATTTTCGTTCATATTGCTCGAAAAAATGATAATGCCATTCTCTTTTCACCATGTACATTTAAAGGTCTCGATCTTTATTTATTTTTTTCATGTTTACATTTGTTAATGTTGAACGCCCGAATTCACACAAATAAGATGTAGAAAATTATAACAATATTTTTAAAGCTTTTGGGAAATCGCCTATACTTTTATTCTTAAATGTGAATTAATTGACTCTTTCGAATGTTTTAAATTAAATCTTGATTATTAGAAAGCACGAAATTCGTTCTTCCGCTCCTTTCAAAGTTAATTCATATACACATGTATCTGTTATCACAAATGGACTAGGAACCCAATCAACTTTTTTGTATGCAAATTTGGGAAGTAATGAATAACTCTCTCTCCCGGTTGTCAAATGGTCTCACAATCAGATTTAAAAATACAGTAAGACCCTGCTTAACGTGGGGTATGCTTTCCATCAAAGTAGAGCGTAATATGAAACAGCGTTAAACGAGGTTATCTCATCAAGTAAATAATGGGGTTAGAGGAAGATGGATAGAAAATTGGTCAGGTATTTTACCGTTAAATTTATTAATTATGTTTTTATAACAATAAAGCAAAAATTCATTTCTTACAAATATAGAAACATAATAAACGAATATGCATATAAAAATAAATAAAATTCCAAGTCAGTATGTTTACATTTCAGATCATTCAGTCTCTTCTGTATTTCCAATTTTCTGCCATTTTATCCAGAAGGTAGATTGGCTTAATGGCATTTTGCGTTGAATTTCGTCTTCAATCCATATAGAAAGTCGTTTTTCCATTTCCTCTATTGTATTATTTCTAGAACGGGTAATTCTAGATGCAGAGCTTGTCGTAGTTGTAGTTACTAATGACAGTATTTTTTCTTATATCTTAAGAATGGTACTTATTGTTAAAGTTACCAAATTCGATGCAGCACCAATTTGAGATTGATGTTCACCAGTATCTAATCTTCTAATCACTTGCATTTTAGTTTCTAGTGAAATGTTTTTTCTATGCTTTATTTTCATGTTTTTTATTATCACCAAAGATAAAAGCTAAAAATCATAATATTTGTCACTATAGCAATCATTATATTACATAAATTTATACTTACAATAACGTCAACAAATGTTTGAAACGATAAAAATGCTTTCTTATAACACCGCCGGAAAGAAGAAACACAGATAAGCTGCTTCGGATATTGGGAAATCTTCCCAATATCCGAAGCAGCTTAAACGAAACGCGGCGTGCTATTTTGGAGGAATCCCACAATTCAAATAAAAGAGCGTTAAACCGAAACAGCGCTAAACGAAACAGCGTTAAACGGGGACTTACTGTGAAAGAAAGTACACTGGTGTTGCGACATAGCCATCCTGTGATGACCATGTCGTGCCGGTTCCGCGTAAGCTAGAGGTGTGGGATTATCAAAATGATGAGACATAATAATTCTTAATACAACTTTTATTAAGAATAACTTATATTGCTTAAATTCTAATTTGACAATTTTAATTAAAGTGAGAGTCAAGCCCAAATTAAATCACGTATTCAAGTCAGATCACGCAACTAGATCCTTTATCCCAATTATCATTAATAATCCTATTCATCTAATTACTTATATCCAATATTACCTTTTTGTAGATCTCCTTCCTTTACCTAAATGGATATATATCTTTCGCTTTATATATGAAGATTCCAACTTCTTTATATAAGATTTCTATTCCTTCTAAAGCTATCGGACCGTTAACTCTTGATCTGCAAGATTTCACACTAAGCTTTGTCACGCTATCGATCAGAATGCTTCCACAATAGTATCTCTGAGCCTGCCGCGCTATCTCTAGGCTTGCCACGCTATATCTAGGCTTGCTACGCTATATATTATCATCAAAGCTTCTATCCTTTTATAGTATATCTCATTTACATATTATGATCGTTTATCTTCTTGGTATTGGGTTGGAAAAGTTTTGCCATTAATCGTGGCCGTCAAAGAACATAGGAGTTATGTTAACAGAAAGACGCGAGAGACGTCACAACCCCCTCCAAGAAGAAAAACGTGATTTACTTAAGGGTTCTCAATGCCCTTAATAAATTACGTGTCTAAATCTCTATTTCTAAATTTCTTCGCTTTCTGAGTTTTATTTAAATTTTAATCTTAAATCCTCATTTTAACTTTTATAATTTCCAATATTTATCTTGACTTTAATTTTCATTGCAATTTTAATCTTAAATTTTAACTTTTATAATTTCCAAAATTTATCTTGACTTTAATTTTCATTACTCATCTTAGAATTAAATTTTAATATTCAATTTAAATTTAAACTCGTGACAATAAATTTTACTCCAATAACTAGGCCAACATTAATAATTACTGTTTAATTTATGCCCACTCTCACTTTTACATTTCAATTACTTAAAATATTTATACACTTAAATATTTTAAAAATAAATATTCTGGGTGCGCAGACCCAATTTTTGACTCTAACACTTCATATGGAGCTGGTACTTTCGCTCCCCTTCTTGTTGAAGCTATAATTCGTATACTTTTCAAGATTTTCAGGGCCAGTCTCCCTGAAATGAAAACTATTTGAGTCTCTATTTCCATAATATTAATCAATTTCACAATTATATATTATTTATATATCACAATAAATTTTCATCTCCATCCCCACATCTGGTTTCAACAAAAACTCCCAATAAGCCGCGCAGCGCCGTTATTATTATTGTTAGTGCCCTGACTACGCCGCGTTTCCCTGAACCAGATGCCTCATAATACGTAACAATACAACAACATATATATACACATATTATACAATTACAAACATTTTTCAATAAACTATTATAACAAATAACCAAAGGAATTTTCGCATCTCACGAAGTCATACATCGAAGCAAACAAATGTGTGATTACAAATGTTTTCTTCAGAAAAAATTTTTAACAAGTCAAAAAGTTCCAAAATTAAATGAACACTCATTGTAGTGTTTGACTTGGCTTATAACTTTTAAGCACCGCCCGAGACTTCCTTCTTTGCAATAATTCTTCCGACCACTTGTTGGAAGATCATAAAAAA
>BMAV01017735.1:30700-62986 GCA_019973955.1 Trichonephila inaurata madagascariensis | reverse complement strand
TGTTGGATAGACAATCATGAGTCACGATACTATGCGTTCAATAAAGCTTGTTTTTGTTTGATTCCATACCGTATGCGTTGTATTCCTTTTTCAGCGCCGATGCTTTAGTCATCCTTTACGTACATAATACTCTCCCTCATTTCAGAATTTCTTGTCTCTCAGATGATTTTTCGTGAAGTTATGGCAATAAACCCACCTGTTGCTTAAGTTTTGCACACCAGTGTAGAAAATATCTCTGCCTGCTCATCGAACTGGCAAACTGGTTGGAACCAACTTTTCATCCATGTTTTGTCCCATGTATGGTGTACGGGCAAACAAGTTAACCTGGACCTTTTGCCTAACCTTTTTTCAGTTAATCTGGGCCTAAGACACCTAGATGCTTTCTCCAAACATTTCTTTTGGACAGTTTTGCACTGTTTTTGTCCATCTCTCCTTTTCGTGTTCATGAATAAAAACACGCGCGTTCCAGGGAATTAGACTTCAAGGTAGGTTTTCTTTCAAAAATAGCCATGGGCTTTTTTGTTGAACTGTCCGCTAGGCAGAAGAGCACTTCGTTAAAATGAAATATTTAGTGATTTTTTTTTATTTTATTGAAACCGTTTTTTGTTAAAGGATAAGAGTATTCCACGTGTGTATTTAAGGTTTCTTAGAGAAAAAAAAGGAATACGCGTAATATCCGGAATATGTGGTAATACATATGCAGATTGCTTAGAAAATCCACACATTATCTACATTACGCACTCGTTAAAATGAAATTAAGATTTTTCATAAATACATGTGAGATCTCTTACAAGCAATAATTTTGTACGGTTAAATTAATATTCCCACAAACAACTCAGTAATACTAGATATTAATAACACTGTATATATTTTTTTTGTCAATGTTACCTTTTTTAGACGCAAATGCTGTTGCAAGTTTCGAATTGAGAGAGAAGTCAATTCTTGTAAAGCATCAACTCTGTAACATAAGTGGATATCTCATGATTACAAAGACCATTGCTAAGCCAAGAACAGGTCCTTAAAGTGGAATGGATAGATAGGAATGGTAGAAGAACTTATAAGAATAGTAACAATTGTTCAGATACAGAGCTAACACCTGCTTATATTTTTGACTGCCCAGCTGTTCTTGCTGCTCCACAAGAAATATGAGTGCTCTTTTCGTCAATAAACCTCTACGTAGATAGTATTGAACAGATTGCCAAAAAATCTTCTGGGCAAATCTGCCAGAATTTGTCTCATTTTGTCTCGTCATGGCAACGACATCAACATCAATAATTGAAATATATAACATAATATTATACTATAAATCTATTGATAATTCCATTTAATAATCTACAGAATGTGATACCCTTGTCTCAGTACATTTTCCTTGAGTTAGCACAAAGTTGTAGATCTTATTCATTAATAGAATTCCCGAGGGAGGAGGATTCAAACACGCCGTAAGTGGAGAAGCCATTCAAACAAACTAGAAATGACTACAGCAAGAAATTGCAATAATTTATTTCCTTAAGTCAGATACTAAAAATAACGTGACATACGGACAAGACTAATTGAAGGATATTAATACATTTTGTTCTTATCTGAATGAGATGCAACCCCCTGGCCTTGACAATTCAAGTAACGCTCATATTTAAAAGTTGAAGTGGCAATGAGACAAGGGGATCAATTGAAACAAATCACTACGTGGCAATGTCTTCCACAATTCCATTTACAATCCTCTACTTTTATCTATCTCTCTGACTATTTAACCATTATTCGATAGTGTCGTTCACTAGTATTGTTAATTATCTATTTTTGATTCATAAAATGCAATATAAATATCTAGAATTAATCAATTAAAAAATAAAGTACAATGAATTAGTTAGGTGTAATATCACAAATAAAATAGTGAATTTGCAAAAAAAACAATAAATAAAAAAAAGAAAAAAAACACTTAGAAGGGTTTTCTCGGTAGCTTAAAATAGAAACAAATTTAAATTATATTCTTTAATTCTTTGAAGTTAAAATTAAATAATTCGATTGTTTTCAATATTATTTATAAAGGAGTGGGATTTTAAAAAAAAGGGTAAAACGTTTGATGTATAGTCAAAATTTTAAAAATTATGAGCATATGAAAGTGAGCAACATTTCTGTATCAAATACACTCATGGACAAAAAAAAAAAAATAGCGCACCAAGAAGGAGTAGTGAAAATGAAACGAAATTTTATATACGTAATGACTACTTTGGTATAAGTAAATTATTAGAAAATCAAAGAAAAAGGGCCATTTGTTTCAGAGAAAAAGGCAAAAGAACGGAGGACTTAATACCCTGCTGAACCTCTTCTATAGCGCGAAAGCACGATGCGATACGGTCGAGCATTGATGCATACAAGTTCAGTATGATGTCGAGACATTTCGTTCCACATTTGCTGTAACGTTGCCTCTAGTTAGCTCAAACTCGTGGGATGCCCAACTCACCATCCCAAATGATCCCAGATATGCTCGATTGGAGACAAATCTAGGGGTTGGGCAGGCCAAGGAAGGGTAGTAACAGTGAAAAGAGAGTCTTGTGACACCCTTGCCGTGTGAGGCCGAGCATTTTCTTGTAGAAAAATGACTCCTGGGAACCGTTGCATGATTGACAACACATATGGTTGCAGGATGTGGGTGACATACCACTGTGGTCATAGACATACACATGTGGTCATGGACATACCACTGGGCGGTCATGGTGCCATGGATAAATACTAGGGATGACCATGTATTGTAGGCAATGACACCCCATACCATCACACCAGCTGTGGGAGCGGTGTATTGCTGTAAAGCAAAGGCAGGATTGAGGCGTTCAACACAGGGTCTCCACACACGAACACGATTACCATCATTGCTGAGATTGAATCTGGATTCGTCACTAAAGACAACCTGGTTCCATTCCGCTGCAGTCCAGTTTCCTCGTGCACGGCACCACTCCAAACAGAAGCGTCGATGGGTCGGCGTCAAGGGCAGCACAAGTATGGGCGCCGCGATCCCTAAATGACCTTCAGCAAGGCGCTTTCGTATGGTTCGAGAAGATATAGGGGTCCCCATTAAAGGTACTACCTGTGCCTGGATGGCGGCCGATGAAGCAGTTGTCTGTACGCGTTCATTTTCTACGATGTGGCGGTCTTCTCGACGATTGGTCTGCCGAGGGCTTTCTGAGCCTGGTCTTCGTGTAAATGACATCTTTCGGATCCACTGGTCCCAAAACCTCCTCACACACAATCATAACTGCCTAATTGATGAGCTACTCGCCTAGATGACCACTCAGCTTCCATCATGCCGATGATTCTCCCCCTTTCAAACTGCGACAGCTGCTCATATTGTCTTCGAAAACGTTGTAATGACATGTCTACCTCAGCTGTTCCTTTGTAAACAATTCAGCACACTGAAGCAAGCTTTGGTTAACCGTTTTATTTTCCACGGAGCATGAGCTTAAACGCCCTCTACCGGCTATACGTAATGCGCAATCGCGCTGCATTTTTAATCATTTGCATATCTTCACGACATGCATTTTAATGCCAAGTTTCGTTACTATCCCACAATTAATTTTTGGTGCGCTAATTTTTTTGTCCATGAGTATATTAATTAAGTTTTACGTTGCGCATGATATTTTCTAAAATAATAGCTCTAATTATACTAGCAATAAGTTGATTTATAAATTTAAATATATCTTTTTTACTCTGTTTCATTTTTATATAAGTAGAATACTAAATAATTTTTTTTAAAAAATCATATATTTTAATTTTGTTTTTTAAGTTTTGTATTTTTTTAATTTTTTGAAATTAAAAATAGATATATAGCACTAAAATTAGGTGAGATTTAAAGAATATAATACATTTTATAATTCTATAAAATTTTATACATCAATGGCTAGTATTTTAGAAATTATCATGGGCAACGAAAATTTACTTAATATTTATTACAGAAATGGTTCTTATTTTCCTACGTTTATAATTTTTAAAAATATCATTATATATTTTAATAATTTTGGATTTTTTTGAAACCTCATTCTTTTATAAATAATGTATAACAGGATTGAATTATTAAATTTTAACCTCAAAGAATTATATCTAATTGAAAATAGTTTATGACCCTGAGACTTTTTATAATCAAAATAATGATTAATTGTTAGAGCAATTCAAAGATAAAATAGTTTTATACTTGTTAGTTAGCACAATGTCTTACAAAAATAAATAGTTTTCAAATGGAAAATGCGCCTTTTTACATTTATGGCTACAACACTATAAGGAAGGACAGGAAACAATATATCAACAGAGTTGATGTTAAAAGATAAATTTATATGAAAAGAAGCTTCTAAATTTTCAGTTGGAAATTCATGAAAAACACAAAGGATTTCTTTCACATTTATAAACATTCTCATGGTATTCAGAACATTAAGTTTAAGTGAAATATATTTGTCAACGTAAGTGGCTACAAAAACAAAGTACAAAAACAAATTAAACTCAGAATATGTAATGTGATTGCATTTAATCTCAATAGAGCTAGACTTCGACAATTTGTGTAAAAAATACTAGGACATATTCCATTTAATAAATATAATGCATGGATAGGTGACACTTGAATAATAAATTAATATTATTAATGAGTAATAAAAAATTATATTAAAAATTTTTAATAATAAATGCAATAATTTTTTTAATTGCCTTTACACTAAGTGCCTATAACATGTTGATCTACTTTAAATATTATTTTGAGATATATTCTTCGAAGTATGTGTATGGAATGGGGTTCAAATAAAACACTTTCTAGTTATAAGGGTTCTACAAAAGCACCCTCAAGTTTTGGGGTTTCATGAGTTGAAAAATTTGAAGACCACTGATATATAGCAACTAATTTTTGTGACAAGTACAGCTATTTATTGCATATTTAGAGCTGCAGATGCATTTTCCGAAACCCTAACCAAAACCAATGAATTGTTTTATTGTTGGTTATAGCATAATTATATTTCTGCAGTAAATAAACACTTTCTTAAATTGTATCTCTTTAAAAACATTAAAAATTCAAATTTAGCACCTGTCTTGCTAAGAATAACAACTGAAATTAAATAAGAATAAATTTTTTCTACTTTAGTATTGCACTTCAAAAAATTCACGTTAATGTGGCCAAATGAGAAAGTTCTGATTCTGCTCTTAAATTGAACACATCATATAATCTGCAGATTTATTAAATAATATACATTTCTTTCAAAATTTGGCCATGGGGTCGCGGTTGCTTCGTAATTATGGTCACAAACTTGTAGCCTGCGCGTCAAGAATTCGAGCCCTAGTGCCATTGAAGACACACTGTGTAGATGCTCTGAAGCACTTTAAAAGTGTCGGGGCTCAATATCTTCCCGTTTGCGTGGTGCGGTAGTTTGAAGTGGCTGGTTCCAGCTTAGGCGTCGACCTAATCACTTGACCATAGTACAAAATTATGAGATCCTTCACCAATAGCCCGCGTGCTGTTTCACAGTTCGATGTGTCTCGCACCCACTCACTCACGCTAAAAGGCTAACTGTTATAACTCTTAAGTTGCGTTGCTTCAATTCGATGAATTTATCGAAATAAAAGAGAATTTATATATAAATTCGTTGAATGCATTGATTTCTTTGTATTGATAATAAAATTAATATTTATCCATTTTGTAATTCTTGCAATAGATAAATGTTAGTATTTTAAAATTCATTCGGTCTTCCTATACTAAAATAATAACGAAAATTCAAAGCTATATAGTTAAATATTTCTTCTGACTTTTGGAGAATATATTATTCTATCTCATAGAAAATTTATTTTAACGAAAAAAATCTTTTAAAAGTATACCATATATAATAAGTGTATTTTCATAATTAATATCTGTCTATTAATAATTATAATAGTATTTTTAAATACTATACTATTATCATAAGAAGTATTTTTTTCTCCAAATATATAATTATTTTGGAGAAAAAGATTTTAGCTTAATATATAAATTATAAAGCATAATTAGCATTGAAAACGCGCACCTAATATGACTGCTCTTTTTAAGATCCAACATATCAAATCTCTGCCCATTAAGTTTTCTGAAAGCGTTTTCCGACCCATGAACAGCATATTTTTCTTCTTGGTAGTTTTAAAATCAATGATCAACAAACGGAACACAAGTACGCAAATTCTGCTCTTTCAGCCATTCAAAACTTTTAAACTTTTATCGCAGCAGGGAGCCAAACTAATAGTAGGATCTAAGCTATTTTAGAACCAGTGAAAGGAGACAGAGAGAATTGTTCCATGGGTTGCTATTGATTGACAGACAGTTCAGAGATTTCCTCTTAAACAAGTTGAAATATACTTCAAGTGCAACAAAGATGAGTAGACTGTTGATGTCTCCGGCTGGAGACGATCGAATTTCGTGTCGCCTTTTCGACATCAAGTATCGACCGTAAGTTGGGGGAGCAGTTGGCAGGATTTTAAAGCATACATGTTGACGAATTCGAATTTTGTCGAAACGAATCCTAAATCCCATGAATGTAATCACAATACAAAAAAACTTTAATAAAATATCCCATGGTGTATTTTTCTTATCGAAATTAGCTCGCTTATGGGTCCCAATCATAAACATCAATTGGCTTAATTCAGTGCTTCTCAAACTTTCATAATTTTTGCGACCCAATATTCAATCAGAATTTCCATCGCGCCCCCTTTATATACAATAACAATGTTTTGAATTCAATAATAGTATACTTTGATGCTAAAGATACAATACGATTTTAACCTCTTAAGTGTCACTGGCGTATAAATACGTCTTGCTCAGCCAAATAATTAATTGTCCTGGACGTATATATACGTTGTTTCGAAGTAGGATCTTTTCTGTGCACTGCTATCCATAAAATTATTCCAAGGGCTTTGGAATGCAATGAAAGGACTTTGACAGAGTTTGCGAAAGATTTATTTATTTCAGAGGATTTGTTTGTTTATTACTTTTCTCTCCCCCGCCCCCTTCTTCTCTCCAATACATCGCATGCGCAACATAGCGCGTCTATGTGGAAAACGGTGTCACTGGGGAGAGTATTGGGTAGCTTTTAACCAGCAATTAAGGCATTAATTATAAACAGTGCAGATTACTAAGATAGTTGGTAATTTTGTATATAACTTTATATATGACATGCCCATGTGGTATCTGTTAATTATTAAACTTGTTCTTATTTTAGTATTGTAAAATTAATAATAAAATACATCGTTCACTACTGATACATTTATAAGTTTGTTATACCAGTGCAAATGTGTACTATATCAATTTTTTTGTATTGTTACTATGTCAATGTGTTTCTATTGTTTACTTTCAGTAAATTAATAATTTTTTAAATAATCTATTGCTTTCGATTTTTCAGTAGACTCGTGCCCCTCTCGTAGAGTTATCACACCCCCTTAGGGAGGCGCGCCTTACAGTTAGAGAAACCCTGGCTTAATTTATTAATTATTTGAGCTTCTTATGCATTATCAAAAAGAGTAGTTTGCTTTCTGGTTAAAAAGTTTGTAGAAAGTTTCAGAAATATTCAATTTTTCATGTATGACATAACCTGATGTTCAGATTTTTGATGGCGTTTAAATTTCTAGCATTTCATATCGGAAGGACTTAAACTTACAATAAATTGAATAAATTGTAAACATAAATTGAATTCTGATTTTTTTAAAAATTTAATCTGAAATATTTAATCTTTTTAAAATAATATAATATATGATTTATTACTATCTAATTTTACCAAAATAAATTTTAAAATATCTTAACCCAGTGTTTCTCAAACTTTCAATATTTGTGTCGTAATTTTCAGTCGTAATTTTCATAATGCCTCCGCCACTTTATACAATAACAGTTCATTAATACAATGCTTTGACGCTAAAACAACACAGTACGACTTGAACCTCTTAAGTGCCACCAGCGTATATAAACGTCTCACTCAACTAAAACGGTAATTACCCCGGACGTATATATACGTCTTTCCGAATTACGATTTTTTCTGTGACATGCTATCCATAAAATCATTCTAAAAGGCTTTGGAAAGGTATTTACCTTGTATTTACTGGAATATAAGCCGCACTATTTTTCCAGTGTAAATGTTACTGATAATCGGGTGCGACTTAGAATCGAAAGCAAAATATTTGTTGGATGGGGAAAATTGAGTTTCCACCCCTTTTAATAGAAATAAATGTAGTTGTCCACTTTGATCACTGGCATCGACCACTTATCTCATTCCGCAGTTTATCTCCAGTATTTAGTCTATCCTAAATATCGTTGTCTGCTTGTATTTGGGAATTATTTTTGTATACACTTTTTTTAGTCACCTGAACTTCAAAGATATTGGTTGTAGCCTCAAGACGAGTTCACTATGACGCAAGTATGAAAAGGGAGGCAATTTTATAAACAGAAAAAAAATTATTTGGCGAGCTTTGTCGACGGTATAATACATAAGTACTTTTTTGTTTCATAGTACGAAGTGTACTTTTGTAAAGAAATAAGTTCGAGGATGAGCGTGATATAATAACTTGACTTGCCATCGCCTTTAAGATAAGATAAACTTCAAAATAAAAGCTAAGGGTATGTGATTGCATGGAATCAAACACATACAAAAAATGCCTACTACAAGTTAAAAAATAGCTTCGTGAGGTTTTAGCTACATTCATTTGTTTTCTTGGTTTTTTTTTTAATATTTTACTTCTTTTATAATTACTGCAGATAGATTTTTATACGAATATTAAGTAGAATGTACCGCCATTTTAACAACCGAAACTACTTCTAAATCTTTGTAACTTGTTAGTTTTCAATGTTACTTATTAGCTCATTATTGTTGTATCTTAACCCATTCACTCCCAGTGAAATTTAGAACCTCTTTCCCTCGGCACCAAGGTTTTATTTTAAAGAAAACATAAAATTTTTCAAAATTTAATAATACTAAGCAACTGATATGATATTGTAATGGAATTTACAGAAATTTTTGTTGAAACAAGTATAAAAAAACGTTTTTAAGTCAATTCCTCATTTGAATGGATGAAGAGAAAGTATTTTATTAACGATTGAAAATTTGAATTATATATATATATATATATATTTACAAATTTATATGTCAGCATTGATGTAACAATACTAACCCCGTTTTGGCTACTTTCGCTGAAAAACAGGTTTTCGACGCCAACTTTTTTCTTACATTGTTACAACAATAGAGACGAATCTAAGATGGCGTCAGAAACCGGTAAAAATGAAACCAACATGGCTGTATCTGTAATTCTTTGAATAATTAGTTTTTCAATCAATTAATTTTAATTAATTATAATTCAATTACCGTATTTTCCTCCCTAACAATATTGTATAGAAAATTTCAGCTCAAATGAGTGCTTTTAAAATGTGAGAAAAAAACCTTTTCAAGTTTTGACACAAGTCGCCAAAAGGGTCGCTAAGTCGACAAAATGGATGCCAACATGCCTGTGTATTTGTAATTCTTTGAATAATTAGTTTTAATCAATTAATTTTTATTAATTATAGTTAAATTATTTTATTGTCATGCAAAATAATCATGTATATAAAGTTTCAGCTCAATTGAACGCTTTAAAATGTATTTTATTAACGATTGAAAATTCCACCAAAATAAATAAATATATAAAGAATGTGAGCTAATAGTAGGAACTGAAAAAGCACTACCATATAAGCAACTCGTAGATGGCGTCACTGAATAAGGTTTCCTTTGCTGAGGGCCAAGTAGGAGTTATCTAGTGTTTATTTTTATTTCAATTTTTTTTCAATAAAAAAATCTTCATATACAAACATTTTCTTTCGTTTTGATTGATATTACAAGTTCATCACCTAATTTTATTTGATGATAGTCAAATATGTAATGTTGTATCAGATTTCATACATTGTAATGATCCTGTACTTCATCCTTCTTAAGAATTCTCAATGGAGATAATGTAACTGAACTGGATATATGTTATCAAACTAAAATTACAGCACGAACTACGACAGGGATGGCGAACCAGTGGCACGCTTGCCATCAATATCACGCGACACAATATTTTGGGCACGCCAGCGATGAAAATGGTTTGCATTTTATTTCAAAATAACAAAATTCACTATGAAATATTACGAACAAACACGAGAGACTAGTCGCGGGACGGTGGGGAGCACACTCGTTTGTTATTGACTCTTAGTTATTGCCCTTAGTTACTTCTTGGAGTACAGTTGCTTATGATGCAAAATTTGTCTAAGCATAGCATAGTCAATTTCGTCAACACAACTGTATTTTAAAGTTTATCTGTGTTATATTTACAATTTTAACTGTTATTTAACATGGCTAGTTTAGCAAAAGAAGAAAAAGTGCAAGATAGTAAATGTAACAGAATATTTGAAACGATGAAGCTAGAAATATGGTATGATTAGTAAAGGTTACGAAGCGGTATGTGTTTTACGTTCTGGAACAGTGGTATGCAGAACATCGTCTGTAAAACGGCATTTTAAGAAAAATCACAAGTCCTCTCGTCAAAAATGTGCAAAAATAATTAATTGCTTAGAAATCCTTCGGCAGATGATTACAATTCAGCATGCATTCTACTAAAAGTAACATATTATTGTTCTATTATAAGTTATTTGACATCCACACAATCTACAACAACAGAAGTCACACTAATGTTACTTTAATTTGAATTTTATGTATCATTTAAAACTATACAGTATAAAAAAAGTATTTTTTTGTAATAAATAAAGAGTTTTGGGTTATTAGAATTTACTTTTAATGTTTTTTCAATAATCGTAAGTCAAAAATATTTGACGGCACGTCTATACTTCATTAAAACACTTCTTTAGAACAAATGGCACGTTGATCTATAAAGGTTCGCCACCCCTGTACAACGAGATATCTTGTAATTGGCAGTAATGGGTTCAATTATATTATTTCTAATCTCTCCCAATCTTGGGTGCATTTATGTGGATGTTTCTAATTATTTACCAATGTATATCATTTTTAAAACAAAAACAGTTTTTAACACGTTTTATATTTAATCATTTGAATTTTGTTCAACAAGAACAACTTCTCATCACTTCTTTTTCTCGAAAGAGCATCCAAACTATATTCTTTACCAATAGTCAAAACATAACATATTAGCTGTTACCCACCAGTTGTACTGAGTATTTCTGGAAAATGTATGGCTATGCATGTATTTTTAATTTATTGTTATTAAAGACTTAGCATTAAACATTGGATTGTATTCATAAGCATTTTTATAGCCCTTACTTCTTGATATAAAAAGAAAGTGACTTGGATTTCTAAATTGCTTCACATATTCATTTTTGTATCCTCGCCACCACATCCTCTTGTAGTAGATTTCCACGAAACCCATTAGTTGGGAATTTTTACTTAAGAAAATAAATATGCTTCCCAAACTTCAATTCTGTCGGTGTAGTAGCTAAAAAAAGGAATTTCTACGTGTAACACCTCCTCTACTCCCCCTTTATAACCAATTTACGCAGATTATGGATTTAAGAACAGAATCATTACTTCGCCCATCCGGTATAACGGTTAGCGATGATAACTTTCTCATATTCTACCTGAAAATTGCGGTGTAACTGAGCCAAAACGTACTCTCGCCTGCATGATTCTCAAAGCTACGGCTAACGACAGGCGTACATCTACCCCTTTGGCACAATGAATTTCGTGGGCCTTGATCTGACATCATCAGACAGGCGATATTAAGGTATCCGACTATGTCCGGAACCATGATTTTTCAAAAGCGTATAAATGGATAACATTTATGATATATAGTGTCACTTAGATTAGAAAATGTATATAAAAGTGTTTTAAGAATATTATTACAATAAAAACGATTTAAGTATAATATTTTGACAAAAAATGAACATGGAATGACCCATTTTCAAAATATTCTCCTTTTATGAAAAATGCTTCTATTATAATAATATATTGCCTGCATATAGCTCAGACCTCTGTACAGAGGCTCAACTAGAATTTTTGAAATATATACCTTAGAAGTGGGTTTATAAATGTTTTACGACAACAGAGGGGAGAAATTTTAAGAAACAAAAACGTCGATAATTGTTTCAATGGGTTGTAACTCTGAAAATAATGTGAATTTTTTAAAAACCATTGTTGAGCCTCTGTATAGAGAACTGAGCTATATACAGGCAAAATATTATTATAATAGAAGCATTTTTCACAAAAGAACATTTTGAAAAAAGGTTATTCTAAGTTAATTTTTTGCCGAAATATTGTATTTAAATAATTTTTTTGTTAAAATGTTCTTAAAACAATTTTATACATGTATTCTAATCTAGTGACCCTAAATATCATGAAAATTATCCATTCATGCAATTTTTAAAATCACGGTTCCAAACGTAGTCGGATATCTTAATAACAACAACATCATTACACCACCAATAATCCTTTATACTTGATAATGTATTGGCATTATACATATAAACACGATACTTTACAATCCTAACATTCAACAAGACAAACGAAAACCAAAAGGAAAATTTTAAAAATAATAGAAATTATTATTAGTAATAATATAAATTTAAATATTTTTTTCAATCTCGTTTTCAACATTATCGTTTTAAGACAATGCGAAATATTCTAATATGAATCTTTTGTTATTTTTAATTGCCTTTTACTCTGACTCTCTGGGGAAAATGGAAAGAAGCTGAATAAGTAAATAAGTAATTTAGCTCAATATTGTGAGAACGTTCTCAAGATAATCTTTGTTACACTATGTGTTAGAATATATTACATAAAAATAAGATATAAAAACAGTACTTACTTAGTAGCAAGATTAAGTGCTAAGT
This sequence comes from Trichonephila inaurata madagascariensis, assembly GCA_019973955.1. Lineage (NCBI taxonomy): Eukaryota > Metazoa > Arthropoda > Arachnida > Araneae > Nephilidae > Trichonephila > Trichonephila inaurata. The sequence continues at coordinate 50,151 of BMAV01017735.1, read as the reverse complement.
CACACAAAATTACCTTTGGTATAATATTCTGCATATCAATTTCTATAACATCAAAGTACTCATTTTAAATTTTAATATGGTAGGAAAAATCAGAGATACGTGTCATTAAACTGCTCTTTTAATACCTTTTGAATGGTTTTTCTAATATTAAATTTCTTGGTTGAAATATATTGCAGAAATTTTTTCTCGGCGATTATTTTAATTTTTTTTTTGTTGTTGTTGAATGAGAAAGTGAGTGTTTATTAACGTCGCATTCTAAAGCAACGCGAAGGTTATCGGTGATGGACCTCATAATTCTAAACCGTGGCTAAGTGACGAGATCGACACCCTGGATGGCACCTTCCACTCGAAACTTCCACACCATGACAACGAGAGAACTTTGAGGCTTAACAGGTTTATATATATATATATATAAAAATATATATATATATATATATATAAGTTACATCAGACTCTCTACGTGGTGGGTCTTCAGTAACGCTAAATTTTGAACGGTGGGTAACCTAGTGGTTAGAGCATCAGACTCCAGACCGGAAGGCATGGGTTCGATGCCTGATGCCACCAAATACCCTCCGAGTACACACGGAGTACGTGCTTGGAAAAAAAGTGGGTCCGAAAGTCTTGTGGGCTGAATCACGAGTGCAGAGGACTGGAGAATATTCCCTTTCCCTTCAGTTCCAAGCCAAAATTGTGGAGGTGGAGATGGGTGGTTTCACCATCTATCGCCCCTTCGGAGAATTTCACCGAGCTAATTCGTACTGTCACCTATATGGTGCTCAAGGCCTAGGCCAATGACAGGTGTATTTCTAGCCCCTTGCCACGATGAATTTCGTGGGCCTCGTTCTGACTACGTCGAGACAGGTGGCTTTAGCCACACACAACAGATTTCGAACACACAATATGAAATCACCCACCTCGAGTTCGCGAATATGACCACATGGTTATCCCACCCAATGTATATATTTCTTAATACCCTTTAATTTAATCATGTGAATAACATTTTAATTTACAAAGATTCTGACCTTCAGGACTCGCGCGTAGATAATTATTTCTTACGTGCATAAAGGGGATCATTGTAACTGCGTCTCTTGGAAAATTAACAGCTTGCATTTCTTAGATAGGGTTATATCAGAATCTATCGTACGATGTCTCTCCACCAATCATAACCTCCGTACGAGGAAGTCACGTGGGTCCAAGATTTATTATTGCCTTTTCATATAAATAGCCAGGACTCTGAAAATTCTCTCTTTTGGTCTCATTTGTCTTCGTCAAAATGTAATGCATGTGTTTTGTGCTGTGTGTTTTCTATATTATGTGCTATGTTTGAGATGTATGGTGTGTGTATACATGATCAATAAACAGAAGTATCTATGAAAAGGACTGCTTCATCAGTAACATCTCCATGCAACATCAACAATCTAAAATATGATCGTTAAGGTATCCGACTACGTTCGGAACCGTGATTTTGCAAAAGCGTGCAAATGAATAATTTTCATGATATTTAGTGTCAATTAGATTAGAATACATGTATAAAGTTGTTTTAAGGATATTTTGACAAAAAAATATTTAAATACAATATTTTGGCAAAAAATTAACTTAGAATAACTTTTTTTCCAAATGTTCTCCTTTTGTAAAAAATGCTTCTATTGTATTAATATTTTGCCTGTATTCAGCTCTGACCTCTGTACACAGGCTTAACTAGAATTTTCGAAATGCATAACTTTGAAGTCGGTTTATCCATGTTTTACGAAAACAGAAGGGAGAAATTTTTAGAAAATACGCCGATAATAATTTCAAATGGTTGTAACTCTGAAAATAATTTGAATTTTTCAAAAATCATAATTGAGACTTTGTACAGAGGTCTGAGCTATATACAGGCGAAATATTAATACAATAGAAGTATTTTTTACAAAAGGAGAACATTTGGAAAAATGGTTATTTGAAGTTAAATTTTTGCCAAAATATTGTATTTAAATAATTTTTTTTGTCATAATGTCCTTAAAACAATTTTATACATGTATTCTAATTTAAGTGACACTAAATATCATGAAAATTATCCATTTATGCGCTTTTTTAAAATCATGGTTCCGAAGTCGGATACCTTAAGGAAGTTCCTTACACTCGAGATTTTATGATATAGTAGATGTATGTATATATCGCATGTTTCAAAAATCACGCACATTAACCTTTGTGGTTGAGTTTTAAAGACAGATGAATTATGTTAACAAACAGAATAAAGGATAAACAAAGGTTGAACTGTTATCTTTATTGTCAGATGTCTGATATGGTAAAATAACAGTAAATGTTCAAAATTATGTCCGTTTTCTTGGACACACAATCGAACTCTTTTTACCAGATTAATTGACACTTTACTAAGTGAGAATTAATGTCCGATATTGCATGAAAAATGTTACTCTTAAGTTCATCAAGTATATGGGAATTATTCATGAAGGTGCAATTTTTCAGATATCCCCAAAGAAAAAAATCCTGAATTGACAAGTCCGGTAAACGAGGTGGTCAAAGTCCTTTTGAAATGACACGATCCTCGAAAAATTCAGTTAAAGCTTCCATACTGTCCGGTGATGTGTGACACGTTGCGCCATCTTGCTGCAACCATGTGTATCTGTCATCATTTCAGAAAGGATATAAATTCCGTAATGATGTTTATGTAGACGGACGGTCTTTTCAGTGGACTTCTTTATAAAGCGGTCTCCACATCTGCCACTATCGTTTTCACTATGGAGCTCTACCCGATCGCTTCCTGTCTACAACCGATCCTGTGTCACGGAAACATTGCACTAAAAGTGTTAGCGTTGATGCATCTGGTGCTGTTTCACCTGGATATTTCTGCTGAAATGCATTTATTACACGGCAATGAGATTTTATAGTGATATAAAATTCCACGATGGCTATTCTTTGCTCTTGGGAAAAATTCAAGCACCTCCCGTTATGCTCAACTGACTACTACTGACAAGTATTTTGAAACTGATGCCTGAAACGTTCAAAACTTCTTATGATGGGGTCCCTGTTGCCATCTAGTGAAAGAAATATCAACCAACCCTTTTGGTTTTTAAGCAACAAGGATTACCATGTGGAAGTGCGTGACTTTTGAAACACCCGGATACCTACAAAGATAGATAATACTCTGGTATTGTATACACGTAAGAAAGTTTGGTGAACTTAGGGTCTTGTAGTAGGATTACTTAAGCATGGAAGACTGCTTTTAAATATATTCCAAGTTTAGAAGATAAAATTTTTTGCGTTTCATTAATACATTTTTTTTCAATAGTTATGAATTAAAAATAATAGTGGTTCTTAAAATTTCATTCGAATTTGCATCATACTAGAGCAACCCGAAATCGTGACGGACAGAATTCAAAATTCTTACCGCGGGTAACACAGTCGTCACATCTAAGCTGACACGCGTCACACACAATCTACAATGATACCCACACCCCTTGAGGATTTTTTTATCATATTTCACTTTAGCACGTAGAATGTCTTCATCATTTTATTGTACGTATCTTTTAGAAAACAATTGAGGCTTCGAACAAACAAATTTACTTGAAAATTGCTGATACCCATTACCACAGATCCTGTTATTTAATTTCTCAGTGCTAAAGTTCAAGAAGACTGAGACGGATACAATACGGTTTGGCCCTCATAGGCTGTTGCGACATTGATTTGAGTTATCAGTACAGACCATTGCAAACAAATTTAGGTGTTTTATATTATGCAATAAATCATATTGAAAACTTTTTAATGAATAAAGTTTCCAGATCATAAAGAACAAGAATATTTTTAAAAGATGTATTTAATGTACCTTGAAGGTGATAAGTCCAATTTAATTTTTTCTCATTCATTTAATTAATAATAAAAAAAAAACCAAAGAGCTATTGAGGAGAGCTTTAATTCGTTTTGCAGCAACTTTTACAATACAACGTAAAATTATAATTCAGTGAATTGATTCAATTTATTTAATACCTAAATCCCAGACAAAGAGGTATTTCATGACTATTTAAATAAGGTACCTTAAAATTTTAAGATGACTCTATCTTCTTCTCTTTTAGCTCTCTTTCTCTCTGAGCACTTTACCTGGCCGCGGTAGCCAAGTGGTCAAGGTATTGGATCATGGATGGCGTGTCATATGTTAGAACCCAGTACCACTAAAGACCCACCGTGTAGGGAAGCGATGCAAGTTAAATCTGTCGAGTGCTCAAATGTCCCCTCGTTAGTGTGGTATGGTAATTAGGAGAGGGGGTGCCAGCTCAGGTGTCATCTTCGTCACTTGGCCATGGTTCAAAATTACGAGGTCCCTCTCCAAAAAAGCCCTCGTGTAGCTGAAAAAGGGTGATGCTAATATCCCCTCACTGAGCCCTTTACCTGTAATTTTCACACCTGAAGTCGAGTTTAAAACAAAAGAGGTTTAAAACATTTGTGATATTTAAATATACTTCGGCAACGAGTGAAAATAATAACTAGTGGAGAAAAGCACAAATGAGAAAGAGAACGTCTTTACCCCGTGGTCACTCGCGCCTGTTTTTTCTACCGTCGTTACTCGCGGGGTGTAGAGAACACCCCAAACTTTTAACACATGTATTTAATTATGAAAATAAAATTAAGTCATTATGATACATATTTATAAAGTACAAGATGTTTTTTGTATTATACAAATAAAATTATTAAATTTATTGCATACAAATGTGTGAGACTATCTCTCTCTCTCTCTCATTACTTTAAACTAAACATACAAAATGTTCATTTTAAAACACATAATTTTATATTTTTTCATAAACTTGTATAAAAAGTATATACCAGTAATAAATATACTTTATAATTAATGAGATAATGATAGTAGAAAGTAGAAAAAGTAATATTTTAATCATTTTCCAAACATTCAGAGCAGACTGTATACAAATGATCAACTTCTCGCAGGAGTTTTCAGCCCCCAGATAAACTTTTGAAGGTCATTACATTCCAATCGTTCCAGAAAGAGGGATTGCATCACGCCTGAAGGTTCAATGACCTAAAATGTGCAGCTACAGAAAAAATCGTGGCTCTGCGCATTCTTTTTAGAATTCTGGGAGGATTTTCTTGTTGCTGGGGTGTACAGAACACCCCGCGCGAGTGATCGCGGGTTACCATAATCTATATCATGTTGTGAGAGGTTATCACCTCTCTTTTGGGCACCTAGATATGTGAGAGGTAGGGAAGAAACACTCGTCATGATCCAATCAATCTATTAATTGATCACACAATGAAATGATAAAATTTTAGCTAGTAATAGTAAGAGAATGTTTCGATGCTAACCGCGGGAAAATGGAACAACGACGGTAAAACACGAATGATTAGGAACTGTCAAACTCGATCCTCACTTTGTATAGGATCTAATCTATCATCCGATTTAATCTAATATCAATTTAATCTCAGTGAACAATCGTCACTTTAAAGCTTTCTCCTAATAAATCTTTAATCACAATAATTCAAATATGATACCTGTCAATAACAATCTCACCTGATTCGGGTTTGTATCCTCTCTTACTATCTATTCTAGCTAGAAAAGTTCGACTAAAGAAGTAACTTAATTTGAATATCATGATTTTCTTCTTCCAAAGGGTTGGTTGTGAATAACGCGAATTAATAGTACAAAGATTTCCCAAGAGGATTAGTAGAAGGATCGCGAATAGATCCGTCACAACATTAATTAATAACTATGTTTCTTTCAAACAGATATTTTGTTGAAAAAAAGTTCTTATTCTTTTATCAGTGCTTGTTGTCTAACTATTATTTTTTACTGACCAAAGAAACATATTTATTTCACTATTCTGGATTATTGTTTCTCTTCAGTCTTTTAATATTAATCTTATTTTCAGTGAAACTATACCTTAATTAAAGGTGTAATTTTATATAAAGCATTAATTTTAAATAATAATTTACTTTGATATTTAAAAAGCTTTTCATTTTGATGAGAGTTGGGTATGATAGAATAGTCGGGTAAAATATGGAATACCGAGGTTTTGACTCAGTTTGTAGCTGCTAATGCAAGTGGTAATCTTGAACTGCAGAAGAAAGAAACTCTCATGATGTATTTCAGTGAGAGTTGACAGCCCGTTGTTGCTGTACGACTCACTACACAGCAAAGTATGTTTGGGGATTTTTAAAAGTTTTTGCTTGCAAGATTTCAAACATTTTTACTTACTAGTATACATGACTTGAGCATTGAAGTTAAGCATAATGTACACATAAAGAGCTGTAGTTTGCAATACTGTGGTACTTTTTTAGCTCTGACCGTGTTTTGTCCTTCAGTTTAAAGGTTCATTTTCCAAGATGGCGTGTCGAGTATTATCGAATAATACCCAACGTAAAAGTATAGTTTTCCATACAACAAGACAAAATATACTGAATAAAAATAAAATTAAAAAACAAGTTTGGAGTAAATAATGATAGTTAAACTCTAGTTATAATAATTATATAAATAGTAATATATAGCCTCCTTTAGAACAAAAGAACATTTTTTTTTAAAAAGTTGAATCCACTGAAATGGAAACAAAGCATAAAAAAAGGCAGAAAAACTGGATCTTTTCCTAAAATAATGTATTCATTATGTTAAAAAGTGTTAAAGGATAAACTTAAAGAAAAGGACAAAAAGAAGGGGAACCAGATATTTCAAAACAAAAGGATATTCAAGTATACTTTGTTAACAAATCAGATAGAACTTCTAGGCGCAGGGAAGACTCCAGTAATAGAAGTAATCAATCATTCTATTCTGATGGAGCATCTGTAATGGACTTTGGCTTTTATAATTAAAAATATTTACGTTTTATGAAATCTTAATACATTTTCCAATTATTTAAACCACCTATTACATATTACCCGACTATTCCATATTACACTCCATTTATCATTTTTTTCAAAAATAAACTTTTTATAACATTAAAATGATTATTATTCTTTTTGAAGTGTGTTAATTCCTCCTAATCGCCTATAACAATATCCATAGTTATTTTGGAGATTTTTTTTTATTAAAAACAAGTGAAGTTATTTTTAGAATTGTAAATATGGTATTCCATAATATCCGACTGTCCTTCCTTCGTCAGTGACTCGACAGCCCAGGGTGGGTCTTGACTTTCTCAAGAAGCCTTTTCCAGGCCAGCCTTCTTCCTGCTAGTGTTCTCCCAACTCTTAGTTCTCAAAACTAAGAGATCTTTTTCTAGGCCATCAATTCATCTAAGATTTGGCTTACCCCTTCTTCGAGCGCCATTTGGTTGGGCTTTGAAGACTTTTTTTAGTGCTGCGGTTTTTGTCCATTCTGACAATTTGATCTCACCATTTAATTCGTTGTATTTTGATGAAGTTAACAATCTCAGATTCTTTGTATGATTGATAGAGCTCTAAATTTGACATTCATCGCCACGTTCTATTTCACTGAATTCCACCAAAAAATAAATCTTAAAATCTTCCTTTCGTAGATACTTATCCTTTTCTCATCTGTTCGAGACAAGGGCCAAGTTTCCCATGCAGAAGTTACTACTGATCTTAAAAGACTTTTACATAATAGAACCTTTGTTTTTCTTTTGATTAAATTCGATTTCAAATATTTTCGTATTCCATCAAGACATCTGTTAGCTGTAGTTATTCTCTTTTGGATTTCAGTAGTACAATCGTTTCTATTGTTAATTTCCGAACCTAAATAAGTGAAACTGTCAACATAACTTCAAATTTATACTCTTCAATTTTAAAGTGGGAATTGTTTAAACAAGATTTAGCGCAATGCATGTATTTTATCTTATTCTCATTGCTTTTCAGTCCCATCCTGAAAGCCTCTTGCTCAAAAGATAAGAAGGCTTGTCTTAGTGCATTGGGTGTTCAAGCATTGATTCCAGTGTCATCAGCGAAAGTCAACAGCTGTAGTGATTCATTAAAGAATCACTACAGCTTTTCGAAAGCTAGATTAAAGAAAAGACAGGCTAGTGCATCTTCCTGTCGAACACCACTTTTTATTAATATCCAACTCTCATTAATATATTATATTTTAGAGTACTGATTTCTTTTATTGCGTTCTAAAATTAGTAGAATAAAAGAATATTGTAATGCCTACATAGAACAGCAAAAATTTATCAAGTAATAAATATCTTATAAATGCCTGTTCTACGTTCATAGAAACAGTGATATCAAAGTGATCATTGGCATAAAGTTTGTGGTTAGTGAATTAAAGTAGCGATTTAAGTCCTGACTTCTCTACAAGATCAGTCTTACAGATTGTTAATTGGAACCGAGCCTCAAATTCTTCATATGACGTTTTGACGAAGTTAAGAAATTTAACTATTTTATCTATTTTAATCCTTAAATGTATGAATTTTTGTTTTGAGTTTTAAATAATCATTTTTTATAGAAATGTAGTCACAGGTTACGTAAAAAATAAATCAACAAAACACCTGTAAAAATGTTGTGTATTTATATCGAAAAAATATGTATGTAGACATTTTGGAACATACAATATTTCCCCAAAATCTGGCATATGTCTAATAAAATTTTTAAATACAACATCAAACATTGATAGTTTACCTGAAAACAGATGATAAGTATTTTTTTAGTTAAATGAAGCACTCCTTTATAGTATAAACGCGAAAAAGAAAATTTCTCTTCAAATTTCACTGAACTTTCAAATCTTCAACTCCGCAATGTTATCGTCTATGGTTATCAACGGGCGTGTGAAATCGCACACATTTAGATTTTTGAATAAAATTAAGTGGAACTGGAATGTAGACAATAGGCAACAATATGCATTTAAGGGTTAACCCTTGTCCATCTCAAAATTGTGAGGTTTGTCGTCAGTGAGCCTCAGTATGAAAATAAAAACCAAACTATTCAAACTTTATGGAACTTAGCCTTGTTAAAGTATAGTTAAAGTGTATTGTAGATTTCTAGTCGATAGTAAATAAATGATAGTGTTTCTCTGTGTGAAATGACACCATCCTATGTGGAAAGGACTCTAATTAAAATTAACATCTGATATTCATCAAATAAGACTGAATAGCCACGATTAATGGAAAATGAATCTAAATGGAAAGTAAAATAAAGGACTTTTTATACATAAAAGCAATATTAAATTAAACCGAAGACAAAATGGAACACGTGGCATTTCCACGACATGCATCATAAATACTTAAGTCACAAAAATCTCTAATCACGTTTAAACAAATCATAATAATGAAGTAAAATTGTGACGGGTTCTATCAGTGATCCTTCTATTAATCTTCTTGTGGAAATTCTTTCTTAACTATGGTTTAATTTTAAAATCGCCTTCCATAGAGAGAACTTGATTTTATGCTAATTTAAGAGCAATTTAAACCCTGGCAATGCATGTGTCATAGTTAGTCTTTACTCTGTCATTTAAGCGAGTTGAAAGAATTGCCTTTCAGAAATATGGAAGTAAGAAAGAAGATGCTTTAAAGGGGACTATAGTAACCTAGGAGAGATCCAACAAGTGTTCTACCATCGGATCTAAAGCAGATAAGTGTTTAATTGATTGACGTATAAGCTTAAGGTAGGAAACTAACTTATATTTCTTCCATATGTTAGAACCTTTAATTGATCATAAATTGATTAGTCTGAATTATTTTTATAACAATGTCTGATTCTTCGGTTTCCCAATCTACACCTGCAACCTCTGGGTTGTGACAAATTAACCTAAAATAGTAACTTATAAACTATTTAAAAACTAGTAGTAATTGAAAATGGATCCAATAAATATGAATTCTTTATCCTGAGAATGTAACTAAAAAAGCTTTGTGATTTATATATTAAAAAAGTAATAAATATCTTTTAAGATTCATAAGATTAAAAAAAAATGTCGTTAATCAAACATCAACTTTTTCTCTTCATCACACAAAAAAATTCATTTGAAAAGAACCCTTTTAAATCTTAGATTAAATCTTTGCAATATGTGAAGAATGGTTTCCAAATTTTTGTAAAATATTTATTAATGTTTTCATGAAATATTTAAATTTTATTTCTTGAAAATTTAAAGCACTGACCTCAAAACATTTTTTTGAACTTGTTTTTGAGTCATTAATGATCAAATGTTAGCTAACTTTCCAATTAATAAATACTTGAATTATTATTAATTTAAATGAGAAATAGGTCTTTTTAAGAACTTAAATCACTAATATGTAGCAATGTTAGTGGAAAAAATCTAAATTTTTGAAAAAATGACCAAAATAAACAACTGCGAACGCTCCACTGACCCCACATTCTACCTGAACTCTCCCACACTCAGACTAAACTGACCCAACCACATTCCTCTGTTGGTGACCAACAATTTGTTTCTTCGAATGTCCAAGAAAGACAATCAGTGCCTTCCTGTCACATATTTGTACCCTCCACGAACAGAACCCTTCGCACCACCAAACGACTTTCATCTCCTCAGTCCCTCTCTAACCCTTTTCCCTCCCTTGTCACCTGAGCCTATCCATTAATCTTCCTCTTCACCTCTTTCTAGGTAAAGCGACAGGAAAAGGGGGCGTACTCATGGAGGCGCCCCGACGCCAGCGCCCTCCAAGGTGCAGCAGACATCCCATCCCCATCCGCCATTCATCCGCCGACAGCCCTAGGTCTTGGAACACTATATCGTCTGATCCATCCTCCTCCGACTAAGCGGTCAACCACGTTCGGTGCAGCCCTCTTCTGGAGCCCATTGCTGGCCCTGTGCCGTCTTGAATGTGAGGGGAGCATCAAGAGCAGAGTGAGAGGGAGAGATGATCAACAGGAGGCGGTGGTGATTGTCGGAGGAGAGAAATGCTGTCGATCGGGAGCGGCAGCAGGAGCCTGGCCGCTCTTCTGTTCCTCTCCATTCTCTCTTCCTTTGCCATACACGCTCCAGGTAAGAATTACCTATCCTCATAGTGAGATTTCTGTTGCGATACCCCGTTCGCTGCCTTAAGCCCCCTGCCGGTCGATGTCTTTCTCAGGTAGCAGAAGTCCGTTTACCTTGTGGGAAAATCACGTTTTCCACTCCCTTAGTCAATTAATTGAATGATTTAGTACGTGGTGACCGAAATAGGGAGTAGGTTTGGGTCAAGGAACACTTAACTTAGATGAAGTCAATAAAATTTAAGACTTGGCAAATTAGAAACAGGTATGGGTGCCAATGAACTAAAATAGAGGGGTAATGGATGGTTTTAACAATTTATTTTGAAGACCCCCTTTTTTATAAATATACATTCTTTCATAAATATTCTAAATGTAATTTTTTTTAAATCCTGATCTTTAAAATTAGACTTATATATTTTACTGATAATATATGTACTTTTAATTGTGCTATTTGTTCCTGAAATGTGTTACTTGTTTGATACCTTATATGATATATTTATCATAATAATTGATAATTTTTAAATCACAGTGAAATCTATTTAAATCCTGCTAATGACCTCAAATTAAATAATTATAAGACGTGGTATATTTAGTTGAAAAAGTTTTTGTTCTTGTTTTTGAGAAAGTTAAGAACAAATTATTAATACTATAGTTGCCACTGATATAAAAAATTTAATATTCAAACCAATTATCTTGTAGCTGTTTCAAAAAAACATTAACATCATTATTATGGGAAAGAAATATATTTATTCCTGTTTTATTTTTAGTTAAAATAATGCACTTTTTCTCTGTAATCTCTTAAAACATTACTTTTAATATACATGACTGATTATATATAAATTTACTTTTCAAATTTTATGATTAATTAATCTTCAATATTTAAGAGAATGAGTTAAATAAATTGTGATGACTCAACTTTGATTTGAATTAATTAAGTTTGTTAAAGGTTTGATAGTATATTGTGAATGAAAGGTTTGATAATATATTGTGAATGGAAGGTCTGAAAATATGTTGTGAATGGGGCGTTTGATAATATATTATACAAATATATTTTTTAATATTTTTTGTTATAAAGAAGCTGATACGAAATCCTGAGATGACTTGGAAATCGATAATAAACTTAAGAAACTTGTTAAGATAATTGACATTAAAACTAGTTAAAACTAAAACTAATTTTAGTTATTAACTTTATTCAAATAAAAATATTTTATTTAATAAGCGCTCCCAGATTGTGAAATGTTAATCACAGTGCATGATCTCGTGCTTCAGAATCTAACCATATGTATGCGTAAAAAGTTTATCAATCCGATAAGATTTTATTTTTAAGGAAAATATATCATTCATAGGGCTACAAATTCTATTTTACTCTTTAATGGAACACTGTTATTATATTTTTATCTTATAAATCGTAAACTTGAGTGAAAATTGCGGGAAAAATTCTGCTTATTCGTACCAATTTGGTTATATTAAGATTAAAGCAACAAAAAAGTTCCTTTCCCTCTGTGTGGGGATGCTTTAAATATTGAATTCAATCAAATTCCTTTTAAAGTCTATAGAAAATGACTATATAATTTTATATTGTAAGAAAAATTTCTGTCTTTTCAAAAAAAAAGAAAAGGAAAAGAAAGAAAGAAAAGAAAGGAAAAAAAAACTGTTTGCGTACCGAAAATACTTTATGAAACAAAAATCTTCTTCTCTGATAATATTTTGTCTGGGATTTCTTTTTCTAAGAAAGAATTTTTTTTTCCAATTGATTCAATACTAATTTCATCTTAGGATAAAAATCAGAAGTGGAGTAACTCACTTATAAGGAAGTTATATATTTTTCTCATTGCTGGAAGAAAAAGACGATCGAATATTTCTTATCATCTTCCCTGTTTTTGAAAGGAAAAGGAGAAATAAAATGTTTCCAAAACAAATTCAGATCAATCACGTAGAAAGGAAATGTTGTCTTTTCCTGTTTAGATAGAGTGGAAAATGGACGGATGAAAAATGATTGGATTACATAATAATCAAAATTAAAGTAATGCTGATACATTTAAGAAAAATACTAACTTGGTAACTCGTGCAATAATTATTAGATTAATTATTTTTATTGATATTAAATTATTTTCCAAGACAAAATAATTTTTAAAAATATCCTCGCGTATGAATTATCTATAAAAAATGTATGTGTACGCTAATGACCATACGATACAAGTGAAAACTTAAGTAGTTCACTTTTTTATCCCCATTCATCGCGGGGGATTTGTTTATTTTATTCATTTCCAATGTTTAAATAATTATGCATTCTTAATTTAAAATTAAAAATATTCTTTGTTAATTGTATACTTCTTTAATACTGTATAGTAAAAAATATCTCCGTTGGAATTTCAATTATTTTAATAATTATTCAAAAATTTCAGAATTCAATAAATTAATTAAAAACAAATATACGCTGGTGGCACTTAAGAAGTTAAAATCGAATTGCAGCTTTTGCTTCAAAGTATAGTATTGGTGAGGGGTACGAGATAAGGAATAAGTATATATGTAAATCCTTCACAACCGCTGTCATGGTCCTTTTATTACATTCCAAAGCCTTCGGAACAATTTTATAAATAGCAGTGTGCAGAAAAGATCGTACTTTGGCAAGACGTATATATGCGTACGAGCATTTAACGTACCGGTTGAGCAAGACGCAAATATACGCTGGTGGCACTTAAGAAGTTACAATCGTATTGCAGCTTTTGCGTCAAAGTAAGTATTATTGAATTCAATGTAGTGTTATTTGTGTGGAGCAGAGGGGCTCACGATGAAAATTGTGTTTGAATATTGAGTCGCAAATATTGAAAGTCTAGCAAGCACTGGTCTGCGGAAAGAGACCGTATCCTAACACTGCATGACTTTGGTTTGCCGATTAATGTAACTACCGTCTCTGTTGGATGGGGTGCAATTTAGCGATATGTGGCTAGAGGGCCCCAGGATTATGTGAGAATATGGCGGAAAGACCTTGTATTGACAGATGCACAATAGATCACACTAACCGGTGATTTGTCGAGAACTATTTTTCCAAGGCATATAATGTTCAAAGTTACTAGCCAACATCAGTTGGTGCATCTGTGAACAGACAAACCATCCATTTCTGTTGCAAAGGGACGGCAGCAGGCATGACAACCAGCCACTTGAGTCCCTTCCAGCATACAACCTAGACTTGCATGCTTGACTTGGCATCAACGTTATGGGTACTGGACCAATGAATGGCATTGGGTACTGTTGTTTTCAGATGAATCTTGATTTCGTTTTTGGAGGAATCCCCGTTGTACACACGTGTGGCGACTTCCAGTGTAAAACTACCTGTCGCCCAATATGTCGAGCGTCACATCAATCCAATGCCCGAATTTAAAATTTGGAATGGTATGCTCGTTCTTGGTTCCGGTAGGGTACAAAAATTGTTTAAATTGTGTTTCGGCCATGTATGCAGGCCCCTTTGGTACATAAATCTAGAAGGACAATACCCAGACTCCTGTTGTTTGACGAATTCTCAATAGCTTGAACACCCTTTCCTGGAGGGAAGCTTCGCATTAGGGATGGCGATTCTTTTCGAAAAAGATCGATTTTTAAATCAATTCGAATCGTAACCTGATGAATCGATTCACAAAAAAATTTAGGTCTAAAAGATCGATTTATAAAAAATCGATTTTTTTAGTTTGCATTTACAATGTAAATATAAATCCATTTTATGAAAAACAAGGAAGATACCACAATAAACGATCTCTTATCAGTAAAATCAGGGCATTTTTTAGTTCAGAGAATTTGACAATTACAATTCTTTTTATTACCATATCAAAATATTAGGTATAAAAGAAGACATTTATTTTCTAAATATAGTTACATTCAAAAATTTAAGAAATAGATAATATAGCTTATAGTTCCCAATGATTAATATCTAACCTTTTTTATATAAAAACAACAGTCTGTGTCAAGTCTACTGGGATTCAAGCGGTCCCGTTCATTACTTGCGATGTTGCCGGCAATCAGAAAAAAGACGTTCACAAGGAACAGATGGTCCCACGATACGCATATACATCATAGCTATTAAGTGAACGTGATGATAAATTAGGGTGTATTTGTTCTTGCCAGTAAAGTATAGGGTTAGGTGCACAACTACCTGCGATAAATAGTGTTTAAAGATTGTACATTCAACTAATTTTAAATAATTTTATTGTTTTTACCAAAATAGAAAAAAATTGAAATTCGATTTTCTAGGATTAAATATCGATTCACTGAATTGATTTAGTGCTACATATCGATTTAAAAAATCAATTTTTTTGGCCCAAGAAATCTATTATTCGATTAATCGATTCCAGATCGCCATCCCTCCTTAGCGCCCTTTCTTAGAGGGCAGCTTCATATAATCTCTCTCCCATCAAGCATGTGTTGGTCCTTTTCAGACATGTGGTGCTTCGGGCATCCCTTGCGCATATTGAAGGGAAATAGTCTTGGCAAAGAATATCTTTATTTATCTATAATGGCCTGAAGGAAAATGTGTCTCTTCGTTTAGAGGCGTGTATACCTACCCAAGAGGGCCACATTAAATACTGAATAAGTAGTTCTCTAAATCGTATGAGTGTGACCTCCACCATTCCTGTTATTTTTTATGACATCACGCATTCCTTTATAGAATTCCTATGGAATTCCGTAATTAATTTTTTTTTCATTTTACACACACACACACACACACACACAAAACATATCAAAAATGATTTAGGAAAAATTATAAATATTTCTCAAAATAGTGTATCTTTCTTCTTTTATTTCATGAAGTTTCAACAAAAAAATTTAGGTTTTTACTATTCGATCCTACGATTTCCCTTCTGCTAGATGCAAATCGAATTTCTATTTGTAAGAAATAAGTATGTCAGAAAAATTGCAACTGAGCACTTGTTTTTCGTTTTTAATATTACGTTTTCAAAAATATTAAATATGACTTTTTTTTCTTTGTAACAACTTAAAAAAGAAAAGCAAAATTTTTTGCCCAAAACAAATTTGTAGTTGAAGAATTCTGAAAGGAAAAAACTCCTCAGATTTAAAAAAGGATGCTCAAAGATTTTGCGCATTTGTTCTCTCCTAGATTGTTTGGTTTTAGAAATAACGCTCAATTAAAAAACTTAAAAACATAAAAATTAACTATTTATTTCATTACTTATAGATTGTGCATCCATGAACTAAGGTAGTAATGATTAAAAAATAATTCAGATTTGAGTTAGGGCCACTATTTATGTCGACATATTTATCATCTCAGCAAAATTTGCACAAGAGCAAAAACGAATTTTTTTCAGATATACGTTTTATTGTTTTTATATTCATTCATCAGTATGAATTTTCAAATCCTATTTTAATACTTATATTATCTTCTCGCTTTTGTTTACTGTTAATCTTTGTTTTCATAAATCCATATATATAAAAGAGAAAAGCGACTCACTCATGAAAATATCTCAAGAACTATTAGACCTAAACACTTGATAACAGGCAGAAATATCCTTTTCATGAAGTAGAGATCCGCTAAGAATGGGTTTTGCGAAAAACGACCCCCAAAGGAGGTTGCGAGGGGTTAAGAGGCATTATAGATAAATATTCCCGTTTTTAAACAATAAGACCTAGACTTGAAATTCAGCACACAGGCTCTTTTCATGAAGTAAATATCCTCTACAAAAAGGATTTTGCAAAAATCGGCCCTCAAGAGAGGTTTGGAGGGGTTAAGGAGAGATATAGATAAAAAAAAAATCCTGTTTTTGAACAGTTAGACCTACATACTAAAATTTGGTAAGCATGTTTCTTTTGTTGAAAACAGATCCTCTGAGAATCGATTTTACGAAAATCGACTCCTATGAGGGAAGGAGAAATTACTGATGCGTTTTGACAAACAATTATTCCCGTTTTTGAATTACTAAATCTACAGTAAAGAAATTTGGTATGAATATTTCGTTTGTTGATATGAAATGTGCTAAGATTGGGTCATATGGAAAATTATAAAAAATTTCTGACCGATAAAATAAAATTCTGTTAGTAATTATTAGATTTACACTTTAAATTTAGCAAGCATGTTTTTTTTCGTTGAGTAGAGATCTACTAAAAATGGGTTTTGCGAAAATCCACTTTTAGGGTAGCTGGTTACAGGAACCTAAATCGTAATTCTACTTCAGTTTAGATTTCATTATTTAGAAGTCTTATGCTTATTTTAAACAATAGGGTGAGAGTTATAATGATGTTTTTTAATACAATCGAACTCTTAATACTAGAGAGAGGACTTAGATATCAGTTATATATATATATTAATGTATACAATATATATATATATATATATATGTATATATATACATATAACATTATGAAATACCCAGCAAAGCGGGTGGGTAGCGGCTAGCTTTTGTATTTTAGTAATATTTGGCTAAAGATTTAGTACTTGGTTAGTGTTTAAAGATTTTATAAGCCAAATGTATTCTTTTCATCTTGCAATTTCAATGTGATTATTTCGGCATGCAAATTTTATAGTCAGCTTTTTTTATTAAATTATACCTACACGAAATGTTTTTTTTTTCATATTTGTTAGATCGTTTTGTTGATATAGTAAATAAAATTTCACTTTGGAGAGAAACATATGCATTCTTTAATGTATGCAACATTACAAATATGGACAAAAATATGTATTTTTCTATACTATGAAGAAAATTTGTTTTATTCATAACTTCATCTTCAACAATATTTAGTATTTACTTAATCATCAAATGATTAGCAATTTTTGGTATGTACGTATTATGGCAACCATATTGGAGATATTCAATGAAACGAAGCACCTGGTTGCATAATCAGCACCTAGGACGCATGCAAAATAAAGGTTGTGAACTTGGCGAAATATCTTGATCGTTGACATAGTTACGATCGGCTATTGCAGCAATGCCAACATTCAAGATAACTTGCCAAGTTGGCAACCCCGATTTTACATGTGTCATACGTGCATAATTGGCAACCAGGTACTTTGTTTCATATAATATCGCCCCAATAGGTTGCGGTAATACGCAAGTACGCGCAGAAGTTATAATATATAAGTACCACATTCACAGAAAATCTAAATTCAGGGCTATGTTTCTTGCTTTTGTTAAACAACTGATTGACATGAATCTATATATTGTATGATATAATTAATCATAATTTAAGAAAAATATTACTTAATTAAATAGCTGAGTGATTATTTTTGGGAGCTTCGTGGCAGCTGATTTTTATGTCTAGATTCTTCAAAAGATTCCTATTGCACAATAATGGAAATTGCTTATCAATAATTGGACTTAACAGTCCTCGTATGCCCTGGGTGGGAATTATAGAAAAAGAAGTTATCAGATTGTAGATGGTGTCTATGTCACTAAAATGCATATTATAATTTGTGTGTATTGCCACTAACTTTCGAGAAACATTTAATTTAACATAAATTTTAAATATTCTAATTTTAGTCATTTTTTTAACACGGAATTCCATCGAATTACTAAAATCAAACTTCTGCTCGTCTTTTAATTCTTTTAATGTACAATTAATAAAATGTGTGTATTATTAATTTTGATTTATTAATCATAAATACGTATGGTTTTTAAATATTTTAAGCAACTGAGTTAAAACTTTAACAAGTTTAAGACATATCTGAAAGAATTATCAAATTTTATTGTAGGAAATGCCATGCGATTTGGTTGATATTTGATAAAATAGGTAAATTTAATCAAATTCTTTAAATTAAAGTCGGCGGAATTCGTGATATTAAATACATATTTGAGAACTAATTTAATATTAATAATTAAATTTATTTTATTTATTTCAATACCACTTTTATTTATTTCATTTTTAGATCTTATTCGAGTTCTAATTACATATGCAAAAAGATTATTTTAATTTACATAATTTATTTCTATTATCTTTCATTATAAATATAATAATCTTGAAACATATTTTGTATTCTATTACTTTGTAATTAAGTTCCTATTTCAGTGTTCCTTTATATTTAACTTGTCTTTATCATATTACGTTTGTTTTTCATTATTAAAAAGAAGCTATTTACCTCTTTTAAATTAGTTTCAATGATACGCTGGAAATGCTCACCGTCTGTTAACAAAATTAAGTTGAATTATGAATAATGTATAAATTATTAAAATGTTGATAATAAAATAAGAACAAAACTTTTTTCAGAAAGGTTATTATCAAATCTCTTGTGGAAAATTCTAATTGCATTTGTGACGACATTATCTTAATTAATGATTTATTGCAAGCAGTAAAAGGATAATGATTTAAACTGTCAACGGTAATCAGAGATAAAAGAGTAACATAATTTTGAATACGTTTAACTCTACATTGATTTCGTCTTTAAAGAATTTATTTATTAAATATGAATAATTTACTTAATATCTTCTTGGGAATCTATCTTAGAAACGATTACATTCAATTTTGTTTCATTCAAGCACTTTCTTTGATTTATTTGACTGTCGCTTAAATGAGTGCTTCTCAAACTTTCAACATTTGCGACCCAATACTGAATCATAATTTTCATTGCCCCCCCCCCC
>BMAV01017735.1:0-25700 GCA_019973955.1 Trichonephila inaurata madagascariensis | reverse complement strand
TGTAGGAAATGGTAATTAATTAGTTTCGAATGATTAGAATGTTTTGAATTTTTAATATATTACGAGAGAGAGAGATGTAAGAGATGGCGGCCCCAAACAAACTGAAGTGAATCGAGAGGCTTTTCAATGCCCAATGAAAGAATTTGGAGCGAAGACGTCAGAGGCATATGATCCTTGAGTGCGAGATCGTTTGTTCACTCTCACACCGGACACGAAAGAAGTGAGGTCGACGCCCTTTTAGCGACTTTGCCTTTGCAAGCAACGCAGACCCCTTCTTTAGGCCTAGCGATGTTTGGCGCCCCCGTCTCACAGGTGAATCCTGCTCTTTGTTCGAACTATCTTTTATTTATCTTCTTGTGAATAATTCAAAGCTGTAAATAGCCTGTTCCTTATCTTAATAAATCAATTGTTCTTTAAACTTGGCTTATGCTTTCTTTCGTCCAAAATTTCATCATTACCCCTAGACACCGTCCCACATATATATATATATATAGATAGATAAATATACAATGCATTTGCATGTTACCCGTTCTTGTCTTAAAATAAATCCTTTTTGATAACAGAAATGTCCTTTAGATTAAAATAGATTTATATTTTATCAAACAGTTACATTGGATTTTTCTACAATAAGTTACTTTTTTTAATAAATTCCGAATTGCATTATGCATATTCTTTACTATGGATGGTACATGATTCTCTTTGTGTGCGACTTTCATTTCTCCTCCTCCTTTTCTGTTTGGAGTGCCCAAAAAGAAAGAGGCAGTCAGAGATGTTTTTTAAAGTTTAGAAAAAATATATTCAAAACGGTTAAGATAAAGGGCAACGTATACTTAATCGTTTGCGAATGACAGCACTATCAAATTTCATCAATGAGTAACGAAAGATGAATTCAAAAGAAACACCGTAATTTTCAATAAAATGGAGACTGTAACATTTTAAACATTATTTGATCATTGCATTATTATATTATATAAACATTATTAAATTATCTATGTTTGTATACATGAAAAATAATGAAAACAATAATAATAATTCATTCTGTTTTAAATTTTCACTCAATTAATGTTTTTTTGTTTCCAAATCTGATATAAAGGTACATATTTTTATGTGCAGCCCGCGAGATTATAATGTTTATCCGAAGTGGCCCGCAAGGTCATTTAGGGGTTGGATACCCCTGATATAGATGATGGTAAAGACGTTCTCTTTCTCATTTGTGCCTTTTTCCACTAGTTATTATTTTCACTCGTTGCCGAAATATATTTAAATATCACAAATATTTTAAATCTCTTTCGTTTTAAACTCGACATCAGGTGTGAAAATTACAGGTAAAGGGCTCAGTGTGTGAGTGAGTGGATATTAACGTTGCCCTTTTTCAGCTGCAGGAGGGTGTTTTGGCGACGGACCTCGTAATTTTTAACCATGGTCAAGTGACGAGGACGACACCTGAGCTGGCACCCCCTCTCCTAACTACCACACCACACCATAGGGAGGGCGTTTCAGCACTCGACAGATTTAACGTGCATCGCTTCCCTACACGGTGGGTCTTTAGTGGTACTGGGTTCTAACTCATGACACAGGCCAGCCATGATCCGTTACCTTGACCACTTGACTACCGCGGCCAGGTAAAAGGCTCAGAGAGAAAGAGAGGTAAAAGAGAAAATAGAGTCATCTTAAAATTTTAAAGTACCTTTTGAAATTATTTAAGTAGTTATGAAGTACCTCTTTGTGTAGGATTTAGGTATTAAAAAACGTAATCAATCGATTGAATTATAATTTTACGTTGTGTTGCAAAAGATGCTGCGAGATAAATTAGAGCTCTGATCAATAGCCCGTTGGGAATAGTTGGATTATTAATTAAATGAATGTGAAAAAAAAATAAAGTGAATTTATCATTTTCAAGATACATTAAATGCATTTTCTAAAAATATTCATGTTTTGTATGATATGAGAATTTTGCTCATGAAATTTTTTCAATATGATTGATTGCATAATATTAAACACCTGAATTTGTTTGCAATGGTTTGTATTGATAACTCAAATCTAAGGTGCAACAGCCTATGAGAACCAAGGTGTTCTGTGCCCGTCTCAGTCTTCCTGACCTTTGGCACTGAGAATTAAATAACAGGATCTGTGGTAATGGGTATGCACTTCCTCAACAGCAATTTTCAAGTAAATTTGCTTGTTCGAAACCACAATTATTTTCTCAAAGATACGTAGAATAAAATGATGAATACGTTCTACGTATTAAAATGAAATGTGGTAGAGAGTGTGTGACGCGAGTCTGTTTAGATGTGACAACTATGTCTTAACCCTTGGTCAGAATTTTGAATTCTGTCCGTCACGTTTTCGTGTTGATCTAGTACGATGAAAATTCGAATTAAATTTTAAGAACCACTATTATTTTTAATTCATAACTATTGAAAAAAATGTATTAATGAAACGCAAACAATTTTATCTTCTAAAATTGGAATATATTTAAAAGCTGTCTTTCATGCTTAAGAAATCCTACTACAAGACCCTAAGTTTGCCAGACTTGCTTACATGTCTACAATACCAGAGTATTATCTATCTTTGTAGGCATCCGGGTGTTTCAAAAGTCACGCACATTCACATGGTAATCAGTTTTGCTTAAAAACCAAAAGGGTTGGTTGAGATTTCTTTCACTAGATGGCAACAGGGATCCCATCATAAGAAGTTTTGAACGCATCAGGCATCAGTTTCTAAATACTTGTCAGCAGTAGTCAGTTGAGCACAAATGGAGGTGCATGATTTTTTCCCAAGAGCAAAGAATAGCCATCGTGGAATTGTATTTCGTTATAAAATCTCATTGCTGTGTAATAAATGCATTTCTGCAGAAATATCCAGGTGAAACAGCACCAGATGCATCAACGATAACACTTTTAGTTGCAATGGTTCCGTGACACAGGATCGGTTGTGGACAAGAAGCGATCGGGTAGAGCTCCATAGTGAAAACAATAGTGGCAGATGTGGAGACCGCTTTATAAAGAAGTCCACTGAAAAGACCCTCCGTCTACATAAACATCATTACGGAATTCATATCCTTGCTGAAAGTGATGAAAGATACGCTTGGTTGCATGAAGAGGGCTCAACGTATCCCACATCACAGGACAGTATGGAAGTTTTAACTGAATTCTTCGATGATGGTGTCATTTCCAAAGGACTTTGGCCACCTCGTTTAAGGGACTTGTCAATTCAGTTGGCTTGGTGATTTATAAAAAGGCATTCCAAAAATAATCAGTCGTGACAGAAGGCCTGCCTCTTTTATCTCTTGGTTACATCATAAAACTATTGCATGACAAACACGAACTATAGATTTATGATTTAGCCCGATTCTTCTTTTGATATGATAAGTGTTGTTGTTGTTGTTGCTCATGCCACCTGCCTGACATAGTCAGATCGAGGCCCACGAAATTCATCGTGGCAATGGGCTTTTAGCCTTGAGCACCATACAGGTGACAGTACGAATTAGCTCGGCAAAATTCCCCGAAGGCAACACCACCTTTCCCCACCTCCACAATTCTGGCATGGAATTAAAGGGGAGGGAAATATTCTCCAGTCCCCTGCACTCGTGATTCAGCCCACAAGACTTTCGGACCAACTGATATAACGAGCACGTACTCCGTGTGTACTCGGAGGGTATTTGGTGGCATCGGGCATCAAACCCAGGCCTTCCGGTCTGGAGTCAGATGCTCTAACCACTAGGCTACCCTCCGTTCAAAATCTAGTCCCACTGAAGACCCACCACGTAGAGAGTCTGATGTAACTTAAACATGTTAAGCCTCAAAGTTCTCTCGTTGTCGTGGTGCGGAAGTTTCGAGTGGAAGGTGCCATCCCAGGTGTCAATCTCGTCACTTTGCCACGATTCAGAATTATGAGGTCCATCACCGATAATCTTCGCATTGCTTTAGAATGCGACGTTAATAAACACTCACTTTCTCATTCAACAAAAAAAAAAAAAAAAAATTAATCGCCGAAAAAAATTTTCAGCAATGTATTTCAACCGAGAAATTTAATATTAGAAAAACCATTCAAAAGATATTAAAAGAGCAGTTTAATGACACGCATCTGATTTTTTTCTACCATATTAAATTTTAAAATGAGTACTTTGATGTTATAGAAATTGATATGCAGAATATTACCAAAGGTAATTTTGTGTGACAGCATTTAATCTTGCTACTAAGTATATGTACTGTTTTTATATCTTATTTTTATGTAATATATTCTAACATAGTAATATTAGTGTAAAGAAGATTATCTTGAGAATGTTCTCATAATATTGAGCTAAACTACTTATTTACTTATTCAGCTTTTTTCCATTTTCCCCAAAGAGGCAGAGTAGAAGGCAATTAAAAATAACAAAAGATTCATATTAGAATATTCCGTATTGTTTAAAAACGATAATATTGAAAACGAGATTGAAAAAAATATTTAAATTTATATTATTATTAATATTAATATTTCTGTTATTTTTTAAATTTTCCTTTGGGTTTTTGTTTGTCTTGTTGAATGTTAGGATTGAAATTTTTTTTTGTTTATATGTATAATGCCAAAACATTATCAAGTATAAAGGATTATTGGTGGTGTAATGATGTTGTTATTAATATCGCCTGTCTGACGATGTCAGATCAAGGCCCATGAAATTCATTGTGACAAAGGGCTAGATGTACACCTATCGTTAGACGTAGCTTTGAGCATCATGCAGGCGAGTGTACGTTTTGGCTCAGTTCCACCCCAATTTTGAGGGAGAATACCCTAAGGGTGGTTAGGGACCTCCCACCTCTCTTCCTCTTCCCCCAACCTCACGAGTGATTTTGCGGCTAGACGGCTATTTAGAGTCCCTCCCCCATACCACAAAGACACTATACTTTTTCCAAACATTCATGTCTTCTCCCGGTTTCGAACCCATTCCCTACGGCACAGAATTTAACGTCGCTAACCGCTATACCGGATGGGCGAACTACTGTTTCTGTTCTTAAATCCATAATCTGCGTAAATCGGTTATAAAGGGGAGGGGGAGGGAGGTGTTACATGTAGAAATTTCTTTTTTTAGCTATTACACCTACAGAATTGAAATTTGGCAAGCATATTTCTTTTCTTGAGTAAAAATTCCCAACTAAAAAATCGACTACAAGGTGGCGAGGATATAAAAATGAACAATTCAGAAATCCAAGTCACGTTCTTTTTATATCAAGAGGCAGGGACTATAAAAATGCTTATGAATACAGTTCAGTGTTTAATGCTAAGACTTTAATAACAATAAATTAAAAATACATGCACAGCCGTACATTTCCCAGAAATACTCAGTACAACTGGTGGGTAACAGCTAATTTATTATGTTTCGACTTTTGATAAAGAATATAGTTTGAATGTTCTTTCGAAAAAGAAGGGATGAGAAGTTGTTCTTGTTGAAGAAAATTCAAATAATTAAATATAAGACGAGTTATAAAAACTTTTTTTTGTTTTTAAAATGATTTACATTGGTAAATAATCAGAAATATCCACATAAATGCACCCAAGCTTGGGAGGGATTAGAAATAATATAATTAAACACATTACTGCCATTTACAAGATATCTCGTAGTACGTGCTGTAATTCTATTCCTACTATTAACTCACACTCTATATATTTATTTATTTACTTATTTATCTTGGTGGAATTTTCAATCATTAATAAAATATATTTTAAAGCGCTCGATTGAGCTGAAATTTGATATACATGATTATTTTGGATGACAATACAATAATTTAATTATAATTAATAAATTTTAATTAATTAAAACTAATTTTTACAGAATTACAAATACAGCCACGTTGGCATCATTTTTGGTGACTTAGCGAGCCTTTTGGCGACTTGTGTCAAAACTTGAAAAGGTTTTTTTAATCACGTTTTAAAGCATTCAGTTGAACTGAAATTTTATCTACACGATTGTTTTGGATGACAATACTTTAATGATAATTAATAAAAATGAATCATCACTTAATGTTGGGATTCTGTCATATGCATATACATATTTATATATTAATTGTAACTATTTAATAAAAAGTATCTAAAATAAAATTTTTCTTTGATCTAAGTAGGAATTGACTTAAAATTTTTTTATGTTATTTGTTTTAGTTTGATTACATATCTCCATTTTAGTTACATTATCTCCTTTGAGATTTCTTAGGAAGGATGAAGTGCAAAATCATTACAATTTATGAACATCTAACATAACATTACATATTTGACTGTCGTCAATTGAAATTAGGTGATGAACTTGTAATATCAAACAAAACGAAAAGAAAGTATTTGTATATGAAGATTTTTTTATTAAAAAAAAAAACACACTACTAGATAACTCATACTTGGAACTCAGCACAGCAAAAGTTATTCAGTGACGCCATCTATGAGTTGCCTATATGGTAGTGTTTTTTCAATTCCAACTATTAGCTCACACTCTTTTTATATATTTATTTATTTATCTAGGTGGAATTTCTAATCGTTAATAAAATACATTTTAAAGCGCTCAATTTTTTTAGCTGAAACTTTATATACAGTATTATTTGGGATGACAATACAATAATTTGATTATAATTAATAAAAATTAATTGATTAAAACTAATTATTTCAAGAATTACAAATACAGCCACGTTGGCATCCTTTTTGGCGACTTGGGTGAAAACTTGAAAAAGGGTTTTTTCTCACATTTTAAAGCACTCATTTGAGCTGAAATTTTTTATACACTATAGTTTGGGTTAAAAATACGATAATTGAATTATAATTAATTAAAATTAATTGACTGAAACTAATTATTCAAAGAATTACAGATACAGCCATGTTGGTTTCATTTTTACCGGTTTCTGACGCCATCTTAGATTCGTCTCTATTATAACTGTTAAAACAAAGACAAAAGTTGGCGTCGAAAAACTATTTTTCAGCATTTTTACCGGGTTTGTATTGTTACATCAATGCAGACAAACCATGCTCTTTTTTTCAATTCCTACTATTAGTTCACTCTCTCCCTACATATATATTTATAAATATTGTGACATAGATCCGGATTCGAGGATTTTATGCAAAACAATTACAAAGAAAATAAACAGTTCTTTAAGAGCGATGCGAATTTTTTTTTTTACGAATATCCAACCCTTTCAATATAGGATTCAGCAATAATATTCACAGAGTAAATCTCAGAAGGCCCTCACACATTTACAGCAATCAAACACAATCATCAGTGTTTAAAAATACACGTAAGTAAAAGATTATTCACAAGAACAGCCGAGCTAATCGCTAGTCAAAACAATGTTTACTACTCGCTGGCTTAATCCAGACTCACACTCGTTCCGACCAGCATCTCTATTTATAGGTGCTGCAGAAACTTTCAGAAATATAACCACTCGTGTCATAGATCGTGACGTTAGTGGACAGACCCACTACTTTCTAGATGATTCCAGAAGATTCCGAACTCGCCAACATGGTCGCCAATGACGTCAAAATGGTCTCCAAAGTCACCAATTTGACCGCTAACTTGATCACCAAAAATGATGCCAACTTGGCTCTATTGCCAAGATTTCACCAAGTTCTCATTGAATTGCCACTATAGCGTAAGGGGCGGCATTGCTTGTGAATATTACAATTTTAACGTAATATAAATATAATATAAAGTAATATAAATGCTTTCCACTTCCAGAAACAAATTATTTACACTATTTACACAAAAGTCGTTACAATATATATATATATATATATATACATATATATCTTATTCAAATTTTCAATCGTTAATAAAATACTTTCTCTTCATCCATTCAAAGTAGGAATTGACTTAAATTTTCTTTTTATATTACTTGTTCCGACAAAAATTAATGTAAATGCCATTACAATATTATATTAGTAACTTAAGATTATTAAGTTTTGTAATATTTTATGTTCTGTTTCAAATAAAACCTTGGTGCCCAGGGCAAGACGCTCTAAATCTCACTAGGAGTGAACGGGTTAAGATACAAGAATAATACGCTAATAAGTAACGCGTTGAAAACTAACAACTTACAAAGATTTACAAGTAGTTTTGGTTGTTAAAATGGCGGTTCATTCTACTTAATATTCGTATAAAAATCTATCTGCAGTGGTTATAAGAGAAGTAAAATACAGAAATAATAATAATAATAAAAAAGAAGCCAAATGAATGTAATTGAAACCTCACGTACTTATTTTTTAACTTGTAGTTGGCATTTTCTTTATGTGGTTGATTCCATGCAATCACATACCCTTAGCTTTTATTTTGAAGTTTTAACTTATCTTAAAGGCGATGGCAAGTCAAGTTATTATATCACGCTCATCCTCGAACTTATTTCCTTACAAAAGTACACTTCGTATTATGAAACAAAAAAGTACTTACGTATTATACCGTCGACAAAGCTCGCCAAATAATTTTTTTTCGGCTTATAAAATTGCCTCCCTTTTCATACTTGCGTCATAGTGAACTCGTCTTGAGGCTACTACCAATATCTTTGAAGTTCAGGTGACTAAAAAAAGTGTATAGAAAAATAATTCCCAAATACGAGCAGACAATGATATTTAGGATAGATTAAATACTGGAGATAAACTGCGGAATGAGATAAGTGGTCGATTCCTGTGATCAGAGTGGACAACTACATTTATTTCTATTAAAAGGGGTAGAAACTCAATTTTCCCCATCCAATAAATGTTTTGCTTTCGATTCTAAGTCGCACCCGATTATCAGTAGCAGTTACACTGGAAAAATAGTGCGGCTTATATTCCAGTAAAAACAAGGTAAATACCTTTCCAAAGCCTTTTAGAATAATTTTATGGATAGCATGTCACAGAAAAGATCGTAATTCGGAAAGCCGTATATATACGCCCAGGGTAATTACCGTTTTAGTTGAGTGAGACGTTTATATACGCTGCTGGCACTTAAGAGATTAAATTCTTATTGTGTTGTTTTATTGTCAAAGTATTGCATTAATGAATTGTTATTGTGTATGAAGTGGCGGAGGCATTATGAAAATTACGACTGAAAATTAGGACGCAAATATTGAAAATTTGAGAAACACTGGGTTAAGATATTTTAAAATTTATTTTGATAAAATTAGACAGTAATAAATCATATATTATCTTATTTTAAGAAGATTAAATATATATTTCAGATTAAATTTTTTTAAAAAATCGAAATACAATTTATGCTCACCAAACAGAGAAAACTAAAAATTTATTGTAAGTTTAAGCCCTTCCAATATGAAATGCTAGAAATTTAAACATCATCAAAAGTCTAAACATCAGGTTATGTCATACATGAAAAATTGAATATTTCTGAAAATTTCCACAAGCTTTTTATCCAGAAAGCAAACTATTCTTTTTGATAATATATAAGAATCTTATATAATTAATAAATTAAGCCAGCGTTTCTCAAACTGTGGAGCTCGCCCCCGTAAGGGGGCGTGATAACTCTACGAGGGGGGTGCGAGTCTACTGAAAAATCGAAAGTAATAGAATGTTTAAAGAAATTATTAATTTACTGAAAGTAAACAAAAACACATTGACATAGTAAAAAATAAAATACACATTTACACTGGTATAATACACTTATAAATGTATCAGTAGTGCACGATGTATTTTATTATTAATTTAACAACACTAAAATAAGAACATGTTTAATAATTACCAGTGACCACATGGGCATGTCATATATAAAATTATATACAAAAATTACCATATCTTAATAATCTGTATTGTTTATAATTAATCCCTTAATTGCTGGTTAAAATTTACTCAATACGCTCCCTAATGACACCATTTTCCACGTAGACGCACTATGTTGCGCATGCGATGTATTGGAGGGGGAGGGGGGGAGAAAAGGAATAAATAAGCAAATCCTCTGAAATAAGTAAATCTTTCGCAAACTCTGTAAAAGTCCTTTCATTGCATTCCAAAGCCTTTAGAATAATTTTATGGATCGCAGTGCACAGAAAAGATCCTACTTCGAAACAACGTATATATACGCCCAGGACAATTAACGATTTGGCTGAGCAAGACGTATGTATACGCCAGTGACACTTAAGAGGTTAAAATCATATTGTAGATTTAGCATCAAAGTATAGTATTATTGAAATCAAAACATTGTTATTGTACGTAAGGGGGGGCGATGGAAATTCTGATTGAATATTGGGTCGCAAAAATTATGAAAGTTTGAGAAGCACTGAATTAAGCCAATTGATGTTTATGATTGGGATCCATAAGCGAGCTAATTTCGATAAGAAAAATACACCATGGGATATTTTATTAAAGTTTTTTTTATTGGGATTACAATCATGGGATTTGGGATTCGTTTCGACAAAATTCGAATTCGTCAACATGTATGCTTTAAAATCCTGCCAACTGCTCCCCCAACTTACGGTCGATACTTGATGTCGAAAAGGCGACACGAAATTCGATCGTCTCCAGCCGGAGACATCAACAGTCTACTCATCTTTGTTGCACTTGAAGTATATTTCAACTTGTTTAAGAGGAAATCTCTGAACTGTCTGTCAATCAATAGCAACCCATGGAACAATTCTCTCTCTCTCCTTTCTAAAATAGCTTAGATCCTACTATTAGTTTGGCTCCCTGCTGCGATAAAAGTTTAAAAGTTTTGAATGGCTGAAAGAGCAGAATTTGCGTACTTGTGTTCCGTTTGTTGATCATTGATTTTAAAACTACCAAGAAGAAAAATATGCTGTTCATGAGTCGGAAAACGCTTTCAGAAAACTTAATGGTCAGAGATTCGGTGTGCTGGATCTTAAAAAGAGCAGTCATATTCGGTGCGCGTTTTCCATGCTAATTATGCTTTATAATTTATATATTAAGCTAAAATCTTTTTCTCCAAAATAATTATATATTTGGAGAAAAAATACTTCTTATGATTATAGTATAATATTTAATAATACCATTATAATTATTAATAGACAGATATTAATTATGAAAATGCACGTATTATATGGTATACTTTTAAAATATTTTTTCGTTAAAATAAATTTACAATGAGATAGACTAATATATTCTGTAAAAGTCAAAATAAATATTTAACTATATAGCTTTGAATTTTTGTTATTATTTTAGTATAGGAAGACCGAATTAATTTTAAAATACTACCATTTATTTATTGAAGAATTACAAACTGGGTAAATATTAATTTTATTATCAACACAAAGAAATCAATGCATTCAATGAATTTATACATTCTCTTTGATTTCGATAAATTAATCGAATTGAAGCAACGCAACTTAAGAATTATAACAGTTAGCCTTTTAGCGTGAGTGAGTGGGTGCGAAACACATCGACCTGTGGACCAGCACGCGGGCTATTGGTGACGGACCTCGTAATTTTGAACCATGGTCAAGTGACTAGGCCGACACCTAAGCTAGAACCAGCCACTTCAAACTACCGCACCACGCGAACTGGAAAATATTGATCCCCGATAGTTTTAAAATGCTTCAGAGCCTCTACACGATGTGTCTTCAATGGCACTAGGGCTCGAACTCTTGACGCGCAGGCTACAAGTTCGTGACCATAATTACTAAGCAACCGCGACCCCATGGTCAATTGGCGTCAGACTTCTTATTTTAAACCACAAAAGAATAATGACGATAACATCTGGGATTTTATTTCACTTTTCCAGCTTGCATACTATATTGTATAAGAAATCTAAGGCTTATTTGAATTTTGTTTGAAAATAATACTCCCTTCCACCTTAAATCGGAAGAATATACATCAATTAAAAAAATATGGATGTATTTCTTTTGTTTATCAGGTTCAATAATAGAGAATCAGGCTTTGACCTATGATTCGATTTTAATGAGGCATCCATGGAAATTCTCATTACTAGGCTTTAATGGCATTTTTCATACCAAAATGGATCAATAATAAACTTCTAAATTATTATTGTTGTATTAAAACTCATTTGCTAAATTTACATTCATATTTTCGTGTATATATTATCACCAAAGTTTGAAAGAAATGTATATTATTTAATAAATCAGCAGATTATATGATGCGTTCAATTTAAGAGCAGAATTGACGGCCGCGGTAGCCGAGTGGTATAAATATTGGACCGTGGCTTGCCTTGTCACGAGTTCGAGCCCATTGCCACTAAAGACCCGCCGTGTAGGGCAGCGATGCACGTTAAATCTGTCGAGAGCTGAAACGTCCTCCCGTTGGTGTGGTGTGGTAGTTAGGAGAGGGGGTGCCAGCTCAGGTGTCGTCCACGTCACTTGACCATGGTTCAAAATTACGTGGTCCGTCGCCAAAAGCCCTCGTGTAGCTATACAGTGCGACGTTAATATTCAATCAATCAATCTTTAAGAGCAGAATTAGAACTTTCTCATGTGGCTAGAGTAACGTTAATTTGTTGAAGTTCAATACTAAGGTAGAAAAAATTTATTCCTGTTTAATTTCAGTTGTTATTCTTAGCAAGACAGATGCTAAATTTGAATTTTATGTTTTTAAAGAGATACAATTTAAAAAAAGTGGTTATTTACTGCAGAAATATCATTATGTTATAACCAACAATAAAACAATTCATTGGTTCTGGTTAGGGTTGCAGAAAATGCATCTGCAGCTCTAAATGTGCAATAAATAGCTGTAGTCACAAAAAATCAGTTGCTATATACCAGTAGTCTTCCAATTTTTCAACTCATGAAACCCCAAAACTTGAGGGTGCTTTTGTAGAACCCCTAGAACTAGAAAGTGTTTTATTGGAACCCCATTCCATACACATACTTCGAAGAATATATCTCAAAATAATATTTTAAGTAGATCAATATATGTTATAAGCACTTAAAGTAAAGGCAATTAAAAATTATTGCATTTATTATTAAAAATTTCTAATATAATTTTTTATTACTCATTAATAATGTTAATTTATGATTCAAGTGTCACCTATCCATGCATTATATTTAGTAATTGGAATATGTCCTAGTATTTTTTAAACAAATTTGTGACATCTCTCGCGTTCTTCTTCTAACATAACTCCTAAGTTCTTTGACGGCCACGATTAATGGCAAAACTTTTCCAACCCAATACCAAGAAGAGAAACGGAACAAATATGCAAATGAGATATACTTTAAAAGGATAGAAGGTTTGGTGAGATAAGACGGCAAACCTAGAGATAACTTAGTGTGGAATCGTTCGGAACAAGTGTTAGACGTCCTACAGCTCTGGAAGAAGGATACGCTCATCATCATTAATTATAATAAGGATTAAGAAAGCCTGAGTCTTCTCACCTACTATTAACATAATAGGAATTTCTTCAACCTAGGAAGGAAGGTGACTCTATAAAAGGTAATATTTTGTATAGGAAGTTAGATTAGACAGTTAATTAAATATAAATTAAGATAAGTGATCTAGTTGTGCGATCTGACTTGAATTTAAAGTTTAATTGTTGGCTTATTCTCACTTTAAGAAAGTTGTTATTTAGAATTAAGTAATTTAAGTTATTCTTAATAAAAGTTGTGTTAAGAATCGCAAATGTATCATCTTTTAGATAATCCCACACCTCTAGCTTACGCGGATCACGTAAGACATGGCTATCGCAGGATGGCTATGTCTCAAATTGTCGAAGTCTAGATCTATTGAAATAAAATGCCATCACATTACATATTCTGAGTTTAACTTGTTTTTATACTTTGTTTTTGTAGCCACTTACGTTGAGACATATATTTCACTTAAACATAATGATCTGAATGCCATGAGAATGTTTATAACTGTGAGAGAAATTCTCTGTGTTTTTCATGAATTTCCAACCGAAAATTTAGAAACTGCTTTTCATAAGTTTGTTTTTTAACATCAACTCTATTGATATGTTGTTTCCTGTCCTTCCTTATAGTGTTGTAGCCAAAAAATGTAAAAAGGCGCATTTCCCATTTGAAAGCTATTTAGTTTTGTAAGGCATTGTGCTAACTAACAAGTATAAAAATATTTGATCTTTGGATTGCACTAACAATAATCATTATTTTGATCATAAGCAGTCTCAGGGTCATAAACAATTTCAACAGGATATAATTCTTTTAGGTTAAAATTTAATAATTCAATCCCGTTATACATTATTTATAAAAGAATGAGGTTTCAGAAAAATTCTAAATGCATAAAATATACAATGATGGTTTTAAAAATTATAAACGTATGAAAATAAGAACCCTTTATGTAAGAAATAATAAGTAAATTTTACGTTGCTCATGATAATTTCTAAAATGCCAGCTATTGATGTATATAAAACTTTATATAATTATAAAATGTATCATATTCTTAAAATCTCTCCTAATTTTAGTGTTATATATCTTTTTTTATTTCGAAAAATTAAAAAAATGCAAAACTTTAAAAAAAATTAAAATATACGAATTTTTTAAAAAAGAATATTATTTAGTATTCTATTTATATAAAAATAAAATAGAGTAATAAAGATATATTTAACTTTATAAATCAACTTATTGCTAGTAATGAGAGCAACTATTTTAGAAAATATCATGCGCAATGTAAAACTTAATACACTCATGGACAAAAAAATTAGCGCACCAAGAAATAACTGAGGGATCGTAACGAAACATAACATGAAGGTTATATGCAAGGAGAGATATGCAAATGATTAGAAATGCAGCGTGATTGCGCATTACGTATAGCCGGTAGAGGGCGTTTAACGTTGTTCTTAGTGGAGTATGAAACAGGTAACCATAGCTGGTTTGAGTGTACTGAATCGCTCACAATGGAAGAGCTAAGGGTAGACATGCCATTACGCCATTTTCGAAGGCAATATGAGCAGCTGTCTAGTTTGAGAGGGGGAGAATCATCGGCATGATGGAAGCTGGGTGGTCAGCTAAGCACCTCATCAAATAGGCCACTCTGATTGTGTTGTGACCAGTGGATTCAAGAGATGTCATAAACATGAAGACCAGGCCCAGGACGTCTTCGACAGACTAGTCGTCGAAAAGACCGCCACATCGTAAGAAATGCACGCGTACAGCCAACTGCTTCATCGACCGCCATCAAGACACAAATTACACCTTCACTGATGACCCCTGTGTCTTTTCGAACCATACGAAGGCGCCTGGCTGAAGGACATTTGGGATTGTGTCGCCCATTACGTGTGCTGCCCTTGACGCCCACCCATCGACGCCTTCGTTTGGAGTGGTGCCACGTCCCAGGAAACTGGTCTGCAGCGGAATGGAACCAGGTTGTCTTTAGCGACAAATCCAGATTCAATCTCAGCAATGATGATAATCGTATTCGTGTGTGGGGATCCTGTGGTGAACGCCTCAATACTCCCTTTGCTTTACAGCAATACACCAATCCACAGCTGGTGTGATGATATGGGGTGTCATTGCCTACAATACACGGTCATCCCTAGTATTTATCCATGGCAGTGGTATGCCCATGACCACATGTGTATGTCCATGACCACAGTGTTATGTTTGCCACATCCTGCAACCACA
This sequence comes from Trichonephila inaurata madagascariensis, assembly GCA_019973955.1. Taxonomy (NCBI): domain Eukaryota; kingdom Metazoa; phylum Arthropoda; class Arachnida; order Araneae; family Nephilidae; genus Trichonephila; species Trichonephila inaurata. The sequence continues at coordinate 10,221 of BMAV01017735.1, read as the reverse complement.
TGTGTTGCCACTCATGCAACGGCTCCCAGGAGCCATTTTTCAACAAGACAATGCTCGGCCTCACACGGCAAGGGTTTCACAAGAATGTGTCCGCACTGTTACTTCCCTTCGTTGACCTGCCCAACCCTTAGATTTGTCTTCAATCGCTCATATCTGGAATCATTTGGGACTTCAAGTTGGGCATCCCACGAGTTTGAACGAACTAGAGGCAAGGTTACAGCAAATATGAAAGGAAATGTCTCAAAACATCATACAGAATGCCTAATTGTATTGCATCGTGCATTCACGCTATATATAGAGAGAGAGGGTTCAACAGGGTATTAAATCCTCCGTTCTTTTGTCTTTTTCTCTGAAATAAATGACCCCCTTTTTTTATTTTTTAATCATTTCTTTATATCAAAGTTGTCATTAAGTATGTAAAATTTCGTTTCATTTTGACGACTACTTGGTGCGCTATTTTTTTGTCCATGAGTGTATTTGGTACAGAAATGTTGCTCACTTTCATATGCTTATAATTTTTAAAATTTTGACTATGCATCAAACGTTTTACCCTTTTTTAAAATCCCACTCCTTTATAAATAATATGCAAAAGAAACGAATTATTTAATTTTAACTTCAAAGAACTAAAGAATTTAATTGAAATTTGTTTATACTTTCAGCTATCGAAAACCCTTCTAAGTGGGTTTTTTTATTTTGCGAATTCATTATTTTATTTTTGATATTACACCTAACTGATTAATTGTACTTTATTTTTCATTAACTAATTCTAGATATCTATATTGCATTTTATGTATCCAAAAATAGATAATTAACATTACTAGTGAACGACACTATCGAATAATGATTAAATAGTCAGAGAGATAGATAAAAGCAGAGGACTGTAAATGAGATTGCGGAAGACATTGCCACATAGTGATTTGTTTCTATTGATCCCCTTTTGTCATTGCCACTTCAACTTTTAAAAATGAGCGTTACGCGGTATTTGAATCGTCAAGGCCAGGGGGTTGCATCTCATTCAGATAAGAACAAAATGTACTAATATCCTTCAATTTGTCTTGTCCACATGTTACGTTGTTATTTCTAGTATTTGACTTAAGGAAATAAATTATTGCAATTTCTTGCTGGTAGTCATTTCTAGTTTGAATGGCTTCTCCACTTACGGCGTGTTTGAATCCTCCCCCTCGGGAATTCTATTAATGTATAAGATCTACACCTCTGCCAACTCGAGGAAGAGGTATTGAGACAAGGGTATATCTCACATTCTGTAGATTATTAAATGGAATTAACAATAGCTTTTAAAGTATAATAGTATGTTGTATTTTTCAATTATTGATGTTGATGCCATGGCCGTGACGGGAGAAAATCAGACAGATTCTGGCAGATTTGCCCAGAAGAGTTTTTTGGCAATCTGTTCAATATTATCCACATAGAAGTTTGTTAAGAAAAGAGGACCCATATTTCTTGTGGAGCAGCAAGAACAGCTGGGCAGTCAAAAATATAAACAGGCGTTAGCTCTGTATCCGAACAGCTACCAATATTCTTTTATAAGTTTTTCTACCATTACTACTTATCCATTCATCTTTAATGACCAGTTCTAGCTTAGCAATGGTCTTTGTAGTCATGAGGTCTCCACTTATGTTACAGAGTTGATGATTTACAGGAATTGACTTCTCTCTCAATTTGAAACTTGCAACAGCATTTGCGTCTAAAAAAGGTAACATTGACAAAAATATATATATATATCATGTTATTAATATCTAGCATTACTGAGTTGTTTGTGGTAGTATTAATTTAACCGTACAAAAGTATTGCTTGTTAAGAGATCTCACATGTATTTATGGAAAAATCTTAATTTCATTCTAACGAGTGCCTAGTGTAGATAATGTGTGGATTTTCTAAGTAATCTGCATATGTATTACCACATATTCCGGCTATTACACGCATTCCTTTTTTTTTCTCTAAGAAACCTTAAATACACAAGTGAAATACTCTTATCCTTTGTGTGTGACAAAAAACGGTTCCAATAAAAAAAAATATCACTAAAAATTTCATTTCAACGAAGTGCTCTTTTGCCTAGCGGACAGTGCAACAAAAAAAGCCCATGGCGATTTTTGAAAGAAAACCTATCTCTAAGTCTAGTTCCCTGGAAGGGGTGTTTTTATTCATGTACACACGAAAAGGGGAGATGGACAAAAACGGTGTAAAACTGTCCACCAGAAATGTTTGGGGAAAGCATCTAGGTGTTTTAGGTCCAGGTTAACTGGAAAAAGTCTAAGTAAAAGGTCCAGGTTAACTTGTTTGCCTGTACACCATACATGGGCCAAAACATGGATGAAAAGTTGGTTCAAACCAGTTTGCCCGTACAGTAAGCGGGCAGAGATATTTTCTTCTTTCTTTCTTTGATTTTCACAGTAAGACCCCGTTTAACGCTGTTTCGGTTTAACGCTCTTTTATTTGAACTTTGGGATTCCTCCAAAATACCACGCAGAGTTAGGCTTCCCAATATCCGTAAGCAGCTTATCTGTGTTTCTTCTTTCCGGCGGTATTATACGAAAGCATTTTTATCGTTTCAAACATTTGTTGACGTTATTGTAAGTATAAATTTATATAATATAACGATTGCTATAGTGACAAATATTATGATTTTTAGTTTTTATCTTTGGTGATAGTAAAAAACATGAAATAATGCATAAAAAAACATTTCACTAGAAACTAAAATGCAAGTGAATAGAAGATTACATACTGGTGAACGTCAATCTCAATTGGTGCTGCACACACACATTGAATTTGACAACTTTAACAATAAGGACCATTCTTAAGATATAAAAAAAATACCGTCATCGGTAACTACAACTATGACAAGCTCTGCAACTAGAATTACCCGTTTTAGATATAATACAATAGAGGAAATGAAAAAACGACTTTCTATATGGATTGACGACGAAATTGAACGCAAAATGCCATTAAGCCAATCTACCTTCTGGATAAAATGGCAGAAAATTGAAAATACAGAAGAGACTGAATGATCTGAAATGTAAACATATTACAATTTTATTTATTTTATATGCATATTCGTTTATTATGTTTCTGTATTTGTAAGAAATAAATTTTTGTTTTATTGTTATAAAAAACATAATTAATAAATTTAATGGTAAAATACCTGACCAATTTTCTACCCATCTTCCCCAAACCCCCTTATTTACAAGATGAGGTAACCTCGTTCAACGCTGTTTCATATTACGCTCTACTTTGATGGAAAGTATACCTCGCGTTAAGCGGGGTCTTACTGTATTTTTAATTCCGATTGAGAGACCATTTGACTACCGGGAGAGAGAGTTATTCCTTACTTCCCAAATTTACATACAAAAAAAATTGATTGGGTTCATAGTCCATTTGTGATAACAGATACGTGTGTGTACATGAATTAACTTTGAAAGGAGCGGAAGAACGAATTTCGAGCTTTCTAATATTCAAAATTTAATTTCAAAACATTCGGAAGAGTCAACTAATTCATTTAAGAATAAAAATAGAGGCGATTTTCCCAAAAGCTTTAAAAATATCATTATAATCTTCTACATCTTATTTGTGTGAATTCAGGCGTTCAACATTAACAAATGTAAACATTAAAAAAATAAAGATAGAGACTTTTAAATGTGCATGGCGAAAAGAGAATGGCATTATCATTTTTTCGAGCAATATAAACGAAAATATCAAAATTCATCAAACTGAAATTTCGCATTTAATTATTCTTACAATTAATTTCTCAATAAACATTTTGATGCCTTTGATGCACATTTTATTTTGTGTTTAACATTGAAAATTATTAAAACAAACTATTTTACATAGTGTATTACAGATAAGTAAAATTTTTTCAAACTTATTTTATTGTTAGTGTGCCACCAAATTTTAAAATTGTTACCGCAACGGGAAAAGGTTGAGCATTAATGGATTTCGTACACAGAACAATTGTGACTGTGACTGTCTCTAAGAAAACTTTAAATAATCCCATACAACAGTGTTTCTCAAAGTTTCAATATTCGCGACCCAAAATTCAACTATATGATTTTCATCTTGCCCTCCCCCCTAACACAATAACACTGTATTGAATTCAATATAATACTATACTTCGACATTGAAACTACGATACGAACTTAAACTCTTAATTGCCACCAGCGTATATAAACGTCTCGCTCTGTCAAAGCGTTAATTTCCACGGACGTATATATACGTCTTTCTGAAGTACGTTCTCTGCACTGCTATCCATACAATTATTCCGAAGGCTTTGGAATACAATAAAAGGACCTTGACAATGTTTGCGAAGAATTTACTTATTTCAGATTATTTTTGCTTTTTTATTCCTCCCCCCCCCCAATACATCACATGCACTCGCCTGCGTAGAAAATGGTTGGCAGTGGGAAGCGAATCGCGTAACTTTAAATTCGTAGTAAAGGGATTAATTATAAACCGTACAAATTATAAAGATAAGTGTTCATTTTTGTATATAATTTTATATATAACAATCTCATGAGAGTTCACTGGTATTTATTAAACTGGTTCTTAACTTAGTATTGTTTAATTAATTATAAAGTACACTGTGTAGCACTGATACATTTATAAGTGTAATATATTAGTGTAAATGTAAATTTATTTTTTATTATGCCAGAATGTATTTTGTTTGCTTAATTCAGTAAATTAATAATTTTTAAAAAATAATCTTTTGTTTTTGACTTTTCAATATGCTAGCGCACCCCTCATAGAGTCGTCACGCCTCCCAACAGTTTGCGAAACGCTGCCATACAAATATGTTTAAAGTAACATATAATATCTTATATTGTCCTTAATTTATTTAGCATTGAAATTGTATACTTCTTTATAAATCATTCTGTACTGTATAATATCAATTTTAATTAACGTGTATAAATGCATGGCTTCACTCAAAATGTATCGCAAATAAAAAAATTACTCAAATGTTCTAACCTAACTGATTATCCAATGCAAAATTCTTTTAAACACAGCTTCTAACTAATGATTTTCTATACTTTTTCGAGAAAAATCCATGTCGCTCATTCCTTATGTGATGTTTGTCTCTTTAGTTCTAATACTTCCAATCAATTTCGGTTTAATTTCGATAAGGCCCTAAGGCAAAAGGGATTCCAATCCTTTCATGGAATTCAATTAAATGTTCTCCTACAGCGTCTTGGAAACAAAAATTTGAATTAAATAAATTCCGCGACAGATTGAAATTTTCCCTTGCGCCTCAGCAGGGGAGGATTTGCGAGAGGTGAGAAATGCGTTAATTAAATACGGAAACGCAATGATAGGTATTTTGTTTACTTCTGTATCTATATCTGGAGATTTTATTTTTAAAATGTTCTGTAATAGTAGTGTTGCAAATTTTGGAACTAATTTCGGAAATAAAGCTTTTTATTCGAATTGCAAAAATAATAAATTAATAATCTATTTCAAAATGGTTAATCTATTGAATTATGATGCTTCTAAAATGTTGCAGTGCGTTTACATATTTTGCTCCATTAAATTGTTTTGAATCGAAGAAAAAGCTTATGTAAAAGATATTTCATGCTTTTCTATCATTAACAAAATAATTAATTTATTTAAAAAAAAAAAAACGAAATAAATCGTGTTATTTTTTTAACTGAGCAAATACATTTTTAGATCAAATATTTACAATTAAGAAGAAAAATTGTCTTATAAAGCAGTTAAAATTTATGACAATATCGAAAATAAGATTTATGGATTTTTATGAAAATTATTTTGAATTCAGCTCCAATGTCACTTTAAAATCACAAGTATAAAACTTCTAAGCGAATTAGGATATAAATTATAAAATATTTTATTTACACGTGTCAGAAATGCACAAGTTCAAAATTCTATTATAACAAGCACACACAAATCGAATTCATTATGAATTAAATTCGTTTAACAAACATTTTCACAAATAAAGTTGCTATAAATTCCATAAAAGGGGAAATTCAAATATAAATTTTCTATTTTAATTTTTTGTAGCTACTTAATTTACAAAATATTAATTCTACGCTATAGTTTTGCTACTAAAATATTATTTCAACACAAATTATGTTATAGAACGTAACTTTCTCATTATGGAATCGGTTTTTGAATCGAATAATCTTCTGTTTTTCAAATTACAAAACAAAATAGAATTTTTAAAAAATAAATTAATCTTAAACTTAAAAGATGCTCGGAAGGCTTTTTATATACACTCTCCGAGAAAAGTGTTCATACAAACAAAATGTAAGATTGTAAAATTGGAGGTTGTAACTATTCTTGTCATGATAACCGTAACTGACATTCCCAAGTGGCAGAAGCGCTCTCTAGCTTCAATTATCTTCTGAGAGGAAAGAATGTAATCGCCCCATGTTCTATGCTCATTATTTTTGTTAAAGTTATGTGTTGTCTTATTGTAATCTAACCTAAATTAATAAATAACTGTTTCACACACTAAGGAAACACCTTATTCAACTGATACCCGTATTTACGAACTTGAATTTAATTTTTAACATCGAATGCTTTACAAAGTTGTATTATTTCAAGCAATGGAATTCATATTGTAAAGGAAGACTATTTGTAAAGTACACAGAATGAAAATAATAATAATAATAAGGGCAAATGAAAAAAAGACAGGGTAATTTTTGTAGACAGAAAAATAACTGAAAGAACAGTTCGAGATCCAGTTAGGATTTCTTTCCCGGGAAATCATGAGATACTCTTTGTATTCCCAGGAATTATGCTTCGTTTCCGGAAATTCCCGGGAACACAGGGCTGAAATAATCTGAGGTGACCAGTTATTATTTGACTGTAGATTTCGACCTCCTATATGAATTTTAACTGACCGCACTGTTGCGATTGTTCACCTCGAAATCCTTCAAAGGAGCAATGTCGTTTGGAACCCCCAGCTGTGGGGTGTGAGAGAGAATAATAAGAGAAAGAGTAACGTCCATATAGAGAAGGGTAAAAGTTTCGCAGGTAGTCGTAGGAAAATTGTCCTACTATTTGTCCTGAACAGTTCATGTCTGTCTGCCAAACATTACTTCGAAATACTAGTTTATATAGGAACATCATTTTGTACAGTTAACCAGTGCGACTAATCTGATAAAGTTCTGATATCTTATTTTATGATGATAACGTTACTGTTAGTACTGTTATTTATTTAGGTTGTTATTAATTTTTTATTTCGGATACTTGTCTTCATGGTAAATTATTTAATCAAATTAGTAGCGTGGAGAAGGGAATGAGTCCCCAAACTGTTTTGGGAAGAAAATTTTTGGTAAATCTCGCAAATTTCTTATTTATTATTTTTCTTAATCCAACACTAATGCCAGATTCTTACATCAATATTTAGTTATATTTATGTAACAGAAGTATAGCAAATTCCTAAACAAGCAATCCGTTACATAAATAAAATCTATACTAGAATTACCAGAATGCATATTTTTAACGTAAGCGATTGTTACTGTAGTAGTAAATACATTTTCAAGTATTTATTATATCAAGTATTTATGTCTCAGCAGCAACATGAGAAAAATAATTGATTCAGGATTGATTAAAAATAAATGAAAACATGAAACTTGGAGAGGATTTGAAAACATTTCCCAAGACATCAGCTAAAGCTGATAGAGCATTTTCTGATGTAGGGCTATTCATAACAAATCTAAGGACTAGACTTAGTGACAAAAGCAAAGATTGATTATGTTTTCACAAATCGCACTTTAAAAAGGAATAATTAACATAATTTACATTTTTTTTTTGTATTTTTAACTGAATGTACACTCATGGATAAAAAAAATTAGCGCACCAAGAAGGAGTCGTCAAAATGAAACGAAATTTTACATACGTAATGACTACTTTGATATACTATACTTTTGATAGGATCTTTTTTATTTCAGAGAAAACGGCAAAAGAACAGACGATTTAATACCCTGTTGAACCTCCTCAAGCGCAAAAGCACTATGCGATACGATCGTATATTGAGGCATCCAAGTTTTGTATTATATTTTGAGACATTTCACTCCATATTTGCTGTAACCTTGTCTCTAGTTCGTTCAAACTCGTAGGATACCTAACTCGCCGTCCCAAAAGATCCCAGGTATTCTCGATTGGAGACAAATCTAGGGGTTGGGCAGGCCAAGGAAGGGAAGTAACAGTGCGGAGACAGTCTTGTGACACCCTTTCCGTGTTAGGCCGGACATTGTCTTGTTGAAAAAGGGACCCTGGTAGCCATTGCACGAGGGGCAACACATGTGGTTGTAGGATGTCACGGACAAACTGCTGGGCTGTCGAGGTTCCACAGATAAATACTAGGGGTGACCGTGTATTGTAGGCAATAGCATCCCATACCATCACACCTGCTGTGGGAGTGGTGTGTAGCTGTAAAGCAAAGGCAGGATTGAGGCGTTCACCATGGGGTCTCCACACACGAACACGATTGTCATTACTGCTGAGATTGAATCTGGATTCGTCGCTAAAGACGACCTGGATTAATTCCACTGCAGTCCAGTTCCTTCGTGCGCGGCACCACTCCAAACAGAAGCGTCGATGGGTCGGTGTCAAGGGCAGCACACGTAATGGGCGCCACAATCCCAAATGTCCTTTAGTCAGGCATCTTCGTATGGTTCGAAAAGAGACAGGGGCCGCTAGTGAAGGTATAATCTGTGTCTGGATGGCGGTCGATGAAGCAGTTGTCTGTACGCGTGCATTTTCTACGATGTGGCGGTCTTCTCGACAACTGATCTGTCGAGAGCTTCCTGGGCCTGGTCTTCGTGTAAAGGACATCTTTCGGATCCACTAGTCCCAACACCACCTCACAACACAATCAGAGCTTCCTAATTGATGAGCTACTCGCATAGATGACCACCCAGCTTCCATCATGCAGATGATTCTCCCCCTCTCAAACTGCGACAGCTGCTCATTTTGTCTTCGAAAACATCGTAATGGCATGTCTACCTCAGCTCTTCCTTTGTAAACGATTCAGCACACTCAAACAAGCTTTGGTTACCTGTTTTATACTCCACGGAGAATGAAGTTAAATGCCCTCTACCGGCTATACGTAATGCGCAATCACGCTGCATTTCTAATCATTTGCATATCTCCTCGACATATACCTTGCGACATAGCCATCCTGTGATGACTATGTCTAGTAGGATCCGCGTAAGCTAGAGGTGTGGGATTATCTAAATGATGAGACATTATGTAATTCTTAACACAACTTTTATTAAGAATAACTTAAATTACTTAATTCTAATTAACAACTTCCTTAAAGTGAGAGTTAACACCCAATTAAACCTTCTATTCAAGTCAGATCGCGCTACTAGATCACTTGTCTTAATTATATTTAATTAACAGTCTGATCTAACTTCTTATACAAAATATTACCTTTTATAGAGTCACCTTCCTTCATCGATTGAAGTAATACCTATTACGTAATTTTAGATGAGAAGATTCAGACTTTCTTAATCTTTATTATATTTTAATTGAGATGAACGTATCCTTCTTCCTGAACTGTAGGACGTCTAACACTTGCTCCGAACGATTCCACACTAAGTTATCTCTAGGCTTACCGCTATCTCTCATCAAAGCTTCTATCCTTTTAAAGTATATCTCATTTGCATATTCGATCCGTTTCTCTTCTTGGTATTGGGTTGGAAAAGTTTTGCCATTAATCGTGGCCGTCAAAGAACTTAGGAGTTATGTTAGAAGAAGGACGCGAGAGACGTCACAACCCCCTCCAAGAAGAAAAACGTGATTTACTTAAGGGTTCTCAATGCCCTTAATAAATTACGTGCCTAAATTTTTATTTCTGAATCTCTTCGCTTTCTAAGTTTTATTTAAATTTTAATCTTGAATCCTCATTTTAACTTTTATAATTTCCAATATTTATCTTGAATATTAAATTTAATTCTAGGATGAGTAATGAAAATTAAAGTCAACTTAATTTTAAATTTAAACTCTTGACAATAAATTTTACTCCATTAACTAGGCCAACATTAATAATTACTGTTTAATTCTTGCCCACTCTCACTTTTTACATATATACTCTTAAAGTAACTATACACTTAAATTTTCTAAAAATTTTCCTCGGTGCGCAGACCCAAACTTTGCATCTGTATCATCATTTCATATGGAGCTGGCATTTTTGCTCCAATTTTTCGGTGTTGAAGTTATCATCTATTACTACAAATTTCAGGG